>CM041817.1:21798861-22095516 GCA_023376895.1 Aspiorhynchus laticeps | reverse complement strand
ACTTGAGACTTGAGACTTTTTCTAACTGTAGCAAAAATAGAATACTTAAGTCCTGTTTAATAACTATGTTAGCATCCACACCAGTGGATGATAAGGTTTTGTTTATTATAAGCGCATGCTGCAGTTTTGTCGTCTGTCACTTTAAATGCTCAAGCTCTTTAAAGTTGGGTGGATTCTGATTGGCTGTCATTGTTTTTATAGTTCATCAGCTGGAAAAATAGTTCTGAAAGAGATTTCAACTATATTATTACTCTGTGTCATTATGTTATATCTGTGGTGTGGATTTCCATATTCTCAGAATAGAATTACAATGATTATTAAAACTTTAGATTTATAGCTGTAGCTATAGGCCTATAGTTATCGTCCTTGATCTGAACAGGCCTTTAGTTCTCAACATTGATCTGTATTACTCACACAAGGAAAACCCATTCAGTTTGAGTGTCAAGAGGCTCTGAGAGAAATATGTCTCAGTCTTCTAGCTTGCTGGAAAGACTTTTTTATAAAAAAGAAACTGCAGGCATCTAAATGTATATATTACAGGGGTCAGTGAGGTGTAAGATTGTGAAACTTTACAGAGCATCAGAGGGCTCCGAGATGAACATACTGAAGGTCTGTCTCAATGGAAAGACTTTTATAAAGGTCAAAGCATCTGTACTGTTGGCTAATATGCATTAGCAGTATGTATTACCGAAGGTCAGCGAGCTGTAGGAATATCTCAACATCATGAAACTACAGAGAGTATGAAAGGGCTCTGAGATCAATATATCCACATTTAGCCTCCTCGCATGGTGGGAAGTCTGGTCTAGAAAGTTAAAGCATATATAATATGATATCCTGGTCTCAGTGTGCAACCCTAAAAACCCAGCATGTTACCCAAATTCAGCACAAAGGTCTAAATATGCTTACAGATCATTAAATTATAATTATATAGTATTAAGGGTCCATAGTATAATATTTGAGTTCCAAATAGGAACAGTGTGAATGTAAGGAGATCCTTCTTCGATTCAAGGCATTGTAAATAAAATGACAATCAAATCATTAATTGCAATAAGATACATTATAATTAATTTTCGAGCAACAACTGAATGATGATGATAGATCTAGTCTTAATGTATCTATATAAGGCATTTATATAGATCCTCTATATTTAAAGGAATGTTTCTATGGATATTCAGCATGTAATGTTTCTGTCTCTCAGGGTGTTAAGCGATTTGATGCCAGGGAACGTGTAATTACTGCGCTGATGGAGAGGAAGCTGTTACGAGGAAAGAAGGATCATCCCATGTCATTACCAATCTGCAGGTAAAGCGATGTATATCAGACCACAAGCAGTAAACCTTTCCTCATCCTCTCATTTCAAGAAGACTACAGGCTGCTATATTTCACTACATTTTTGAGTACTCAGGCAGGCCTTCCTCTCAAACATTTTTGTCATGTTCTTTCAACTAAAAAATACCAGTAGTCTTTGACCTTTTGTCCTATCTTGATTTTATTCCTCCCACATAGTCGTTCTGGAGATGTCATTGAACCGTTGCTGAAGAAACAGTGGTTTGTGCGCTGTCAGGAAATGGGCAGAAAAGCAGTTCAAGTGAGTGAGCTTGTTTTAAATGTGTGGTTGTATCAGATATAAATTATGCTGATGTGCTAAACTACAGAGTATGTGGGACGGATGCAACTTTTCAACTCTGTCTTTCTCATAATTATAATAAGGCTCATAAATAAATCTTATATACTACTCATAGTTATATCACTCAAAATGTTTTCAGCGTTGATAATACTCAGAAATGTTTCTTGAGCAGCAAATCAGCATATTAGATTGATTTCTGAAGGATCATGTGACACTGAAGACTGGAGTAATGATGCTGAAAATTCAGCTTTGATCACAGGAATAAATTACATTTAAATTTTTATCAAAATGAAAAACTGTTGTTAAAAAAAAAATCACACTATTACTGTTTCTACTGTGTTTGATCAAATAAATTCAGCCTTGAGCTTAAGAGACTTCTTTCAAAAACATTAATAAAAATCTTACCAACCCCAAACTTTTGAATGGTATTGCATATCAAACATACATGCACATTTACATCGAATGGTTAAATTAATGTCAGTTTTGTTTATATGCATGTGCAGGGGTGCCGTAAGGGGGGGGGAAAAGTTAGGACGATTCTAAGGGCCCACGATGGGAGGGGGCCCCCCGAGGGAGAAACGTGATTTCTACCGAGGGGAACGCTAGAGCCCTGCATTTCAGCCCGACCCCGACCGGGCTTCGATCGGGCCAATTTTCACGTCATAATTCAGACTTTTAGGCTTCTCCTTATGTTTATATTTTAGACATCCATCAATTAGTGATGAAAAAAATTGCCGCGCTGGTGGAAACAACACGAGACCGTGCTGCCGCGGCTGTGAAGAGCGGCTCGACGGTGTTTAGTGTCCAGCAGCAGCAGAGAGCCTCAGCTCAGATGAATAGTTCTGCTTCAAATACACACAATAAAGCTTGCCATAAAGCCCCAGCAAAAGTAATTACCATGAGTGTGTCAGGGGGAAATAGTAAGGAGATATTTGAATTATTTATTAATAAACTAGTGTTTTCTGTGTCAGTGTCGCAAAGATGAAGAATCAGATGAAGATCCTGACTCCCATCTCCTCATTAGACGCGCCTTTAGAGAGAAGTGCATCTTCACGGATTATAATGAAAGAGTTTTTGTTTTCGATTTGATTTATTTCGTTAAGTAGTAATTTAAAGCTTTCATATTCTCATATATTTATCATGTCTGTGAGTCATGTATTCACTGACTTTCGGTTCATTTTTGTTTAGTGCTCCTGTTCAAGACGAGACAGCACATCATTGTTTTCTTTATTTTATAAATTTTATAATTTTATATATTCAGGGCTCTAGACTGCGACCATTTTTTTGAGAGTGTGCGAGTAAAAATTTGAAGTGGTCGCACTTTGTGTCACACACTGCACGCATGAGCAGAGCAGAGGCAGTGTGTATGCAGAATGGGCGCTTCAGCATGAGCGCGAAGGTGCGCGCAGCAGACGGAGCACAACGGAGGATTTGGTTTTCAAACTAAATTGTTTTCATTTTGAAAAGCTTGTTATCTTTGCTGTTTACCTCAGGTTACACTATGGAGGCTTTCCTTATTTTTTTATATTATTATTATTTGATTCCTCAGTGTTTGCTAAACATTCTGTTATGTATTAGTCAGTATAATACAGCATGTGATGTGTCCTATGCCATACCTCGTCTTATTCGTTTTTGTTAAATGTTATGCTAGTTTGTCATTGTAAAGTACTGTTTTATTGTTGTTGTGCTTTTTAATTAAGAATAACAATGAATCCATCTTTTGTTTTAGTCTTAAAAAGTGAAAGGTGTATAGATATAAGCAAAACAGACCATTATCTTTTCTTGTAAAGCGTGACACCAAGATCTTTTAAGTGAAAGCAAAAAGAGGAATTCCTGTCACAAAATATAAATCACAAATAATACTGATGAAAAAGAACGGGTTGAATGTTGAACACTTTCGTTACCATATAACTATAAACTATGATAAAAGTTCATCAGCATGCATTGATTAATCAAATGTTGTATAAAAAAAAAGAGAAAAGAATTTGCTACCAAATGATGTGCTTGTGCGACCAACTGAGAAAGTGGGAAGAATTATATTTTATAAAAAGCTTTGTAAAGTAGACCCTTTACAGTTCCGAATGATGTATAACTCTTACTTTTATGAGCAAAAATTACTGCAAGTTGTTTCAATTGAAAAAAATGCAATTAATTGCACTGGTGCCTCCATGTCATTCTCTGCACAAACTAGGATGCAGCACACATTTATCTGGTTTAACGTTAAAACCTTGTTATATGCTTGAACTGTTTTAGTATATCTATAGATTTTATTTTAGGCAAGTCGTGATGATTTGAGAAAGCTAAATTGATCAAACATGGCTATGATCAGCTCACTGTCTGCCGCTGGCCGCTTGGTCGTTACTTTAAGAAAGAAAAAACTTATTTAACTAACAAAAAAAATGCTCCAAACGTTTTTCTAAATTAACATTATAAAAAACCAAAACGAAATATTATCACTTTGCCATTACATACAAAACTGAACGATTTTAATTGCTGAAACAGTATAATCTGATTTGGGAGAAGGGGAAAAAAAGACTGGCTCGGGAACGCAATCGCGATTTCTATAATATATAACCCCCAACCCCCAACCCCCAAAGTGTTATTAACAGTATCTGTCAATACTGCCTCAAGAAACAGCAAATGTGTGGCTCATCAAGCACATTACTGGAAAACATGTTCCTGTTACTCATCAGTCATAGTGGACAAACTGTTCATTAACTCTTGAAATTTCATTATTCTGTTTAATGATTTTGTTAGCTCACATATTGACATGAATGTAAATGATCTTTTTAGGCAGTGGAAGAAGGAGATCTACAGATAATTCCTCACTTTTACACAAAAATGTGGAAGAGCTGGCTGTCCAACATCAGGTTAGCCTTATTATTTATTTTTTATTTATGCAAGTCTATAGTTAGGGTCATGTACATGTCTTTCTGTTTGTTTGACCAATTCCACACTTCTGTTAATATTCTTTCCATTACATGTTTGAATAAGATTTTATGTCATGTCTATCTCCACCTTGCAGCGATTGGTGTATTTCCAGACAGCTTTGGTGGGGTCATCAGATACCAGCCTATCGAGTGACAGTGGAAAACTCAAAGGACACAGAAGAAGTGTGGCACTATCATGAAATCTATATTTGTAGCCCAAATATTACGCTGTACCTGCTACAGCATAATGTGTTTATGAATTGAGCCTGATCATGTTGAGTGAGGTTTTGACTGAAGCGTTGACTGTTCTTGGCTGTGTCTGGAGCAGGAGCAGTGGGTTTGGGGCAGAAGTGCTGCAGAGGCCCGACAACGTGCCGCTGTGAAGTTTGGAGTGAATCCTGATGCCATCACACTCACACAGGGTGAGAGTTCACATCAATCACACTTCTGTTTCAATGATTAATACTCATAATCTACACTACTGTTCAAATGTTTAGGGTTGGTGAGATTTTGTAATGTTTTTGAAGACACAAACAATTTTATGTTCGCCGAAGCAGCACTTATTTGATTAAAATACAGAAAATATAAAACTATAGTATTGTGAAATATTTCTGTTTTAATGCGTTTTAAAATATAATTAAAGGATAGGACACTTAAAAATGAAAATGACCTCATTTACTCACCCTCAAGCCATCCTACACTGTAAAAAGCGATCAGTTGACTTTACTTAAAAAAAAATTGAGGAAACCCGTTGCCTTAAAATTAAGTAAAGGAAATTCATGCATAATTAAAAGGAAAAAGTTAAGTGAACTTGACAATTCTGAGTTACATTAACAAATAAACAAAAGAAAACGTATTAACACAGAACAATATAAATTTAGTGTGAAATTTAACATTACATGGACAAAATGACGAATAAAAGTAGATTTATAATTCTTATCTTCGGCGTAGCACCCGTCCATCTGTCAGATGACCTTTACTGTTTGAATTTCAAACTGCGTTGTGTTAGTGAAGGCCGCTCCCGTCCTCTGTAGGTTTTGTAAAGTGTCCTCAATGCAGAATAAAGTCAGTTACATACAGAATCTATCGCGGTGGTATTATCTTCAGTCTTTAGTAATATACAGAATTAATATCTTCCGTCTTCGCGGTTGCTGGCGCCATTATGTTTAACTTAAAGCTGCAGTCCTTAACTTTTACCTCTTTGTCGCCCTCTATGTTTGAAAACCTGGAATTGCAGTTTCTTGTGGAATTATCTTCCGTGCGCGGGGTTGTGATCCGGTGTTCCGGTGTTGTGCCCAGTTCTGACCCCTGCCAGATTATTACCCCCCTAGTATTGGTAGGTTTAGGGTTAGGTGTGGGGGAGGGGTTAGGATTAGGGGTGGGGTTAGGATTAGGCAATCATATAGCAATTTCAAGGAGAGGGGTAATAATTTGGCAGGGGGTCGAAAATGGGTACAACACCGGCACGGCTCCTGCGTGGATTAATCTAATGTTTTGAGGTGAATGTGTAGTTGTCAGTCACTGTGCCGGTGTGGATATTTACTGCCTATGTCTTGGAATATATGACCCAAATCAGAATTTTCACTGTATATTGCCATCTGAACAAGTAACAAGTCTGCCACGTTTGTTCTGCCCAACTGAGGAAAAGAGCATTACCATAAATCGCGCTACCAACGGTGATTAAATCTAAAGATCGGTTAGCTCATATCACATCTAACTATGCAAAGTATTATTATTGTTATACTTTGTTCTCAAATTATTAATGTTAACAACATCAGCATTGCGTGACTATGAGTATAGTATTAGCTGTAGATTTAAATTTTTCAAATTAAAATTGTACAGTCTAATATCTTATTGTCATACCATTCAAATTTCATATTAAGAAATTATTTTAATCCAAAAAGCAAATTAATCTTCCTTCAAACTGGTTCTATTTAAAATACAAAAACTTGTGTAATCCCAGGCTATCTGTAATCAGAAGCACATTTAAAACTGGAATATAATTTAATTTCATTCACATGTGTTTCATAAACACATAATCCTTTCTTGATTACAATCCTCCATCAAAATGATAAATTATTCTAGCTGCTGTGAGAAAAGGCTATAAACGATCCTCCACCTGCAGGATCCTCACATGCTATCGCCTACTAGCCGGGACAACTTCTTTATGTTTACAGACGTGACGTAATGACGCAGTGCCATGCTCGAATTTCCCGCGAAAACCTACCCGTACCACTCAAATTAGAAAACATTATTATAAGATAACCGTTGTGAATCGGGCTAAAGTAAGGTGATAGTTTTGAAAACTGGCTGGTTATGTACCTTCTCAAATATTGATTTTGGATCATTTTTAACCCAAAAAAGTTACGGACTGCAGCTTTAATTTACGTCCCTTCAGAATGAGACAAGTTAATTTCGTGGCAAATTTCAAAGGGTTTAGTTTATCTTCAGTTACCACCTGACAACACTTTAAGCATCACCATTACAGTGTTTCTGCTTACATATTTATAGACTGTGGAAGTAAATAACTTACCCCCCCCCCCCCCCCCCCCGTTTGACACTATTAAAAAAAAGCACACAAAAGTCTTTTGAAAATGCTCGTGCTCGCTTTAATACTCACTTTTTATTTTAAAATATTTAATATGATGTATAATAGTATTATCACACTTTATTATTTTGTTTATTATTTGATTTTAAAAAACTAAGTAAATAAAGTGCAATAATACTATCTTTATTATTTATCTAAATTATTTTTGAAAATGTTAAAAATTGAGTTATCTGTCTTTGCAAATTAACTCTTCATATTAACTCTTCATATATATATATATATATGAAGAGTTAATATGAAGAGTTAATTTATATATATATTAATATATATTAATTAATTATATACCAATTAATCTCAATCAAACTGCAGTTGGGTTATTTTGATTAGGTTAAAAAATAAAAACAAATACTAAACTAAAGCAATAAAACACAATAAAAACATTTATAACAAAAAAAAATTATAACACTCTCTCATGAACGCGTGCACAACAGTTTGGGAAGTTAGAGATTATGGTTTATGATGTTTTAAATATGGATATTTTTCAAGCACAAACACATCGATTCACTTCAGAAAGCCTTTATTAAACCCCCGGAGCCATGTGGAGCACTTTTTATGATGGATGGGCACACTTTTTTGTGCTTCAAAATCTTGACCACCATTCACTGCCATTATAAAGCTTGGAAGAGCCAGGACATTTTTTAATATAACCCTGATTGCATTCGTCTGAAAGAAAAAAAGGGTTGGTAAATCATGGAGTAATTTCCATTTTTTTGGATAAACTTTCCCTTTAATTCCTGTGATGAAAAGCTGAATTTCCAGGATCATTACTCCAGGCTTCAGTGTCACATGATCCTTCAGAAATCAGTCTAATATGCCGATTTGCTGCTCAAGAAACATTTCTTCTTCTTCTTATTATTATTATTATCAATGTGGAAAACAGTTGTGCTGATTAATACCTTTGTGAAAACTGATACTGTACAGTCTTGAAACATTATAAAAGTCTTCACTATCACCTTTGTTCAATTTAATGCATCCTTGCTGAATAAAATTTATTTCCACAAAAAATTGTACTGACTGCAAAACCTTTTAAACAGTAGTGTATCATTTAATATATTTCTTTCAAAGAAAGATATTTTACATAAAACGAAGGTGAATGTTGACCAATGTCTGTCACCAAAATTACCATAAATGTACCATAAACGCTGTCCATATGACTCATGCTTTATACAGACCTTTGACAGCTTTGTGTGTAAAAATCTTTGTGTGCAGCTAATATTGACTCCTAATGAATATGCACTTATTCAAAATCAAATCACATGAATGAGATTTAAAAGTGTTCAATGAATAACAACTTAAACGTTGGTTGGTTCTTCACACAAAGCTGTTATATGTTTTCAGAATGTATAGAATAGAATATACTTTATTGACGCGTTTTAGGGAAATTTGCCTTGGATTTCAAATGACACGGCCAGTAATCAGCATTAGACTCACGTAAACACATCACATAGTTCAACATACAAAATTGAAAATAAATCCAAATATACAACCTACTACAAACCTACTACATACCAAGTCTTAAAAAGTTAAGAATTATCTGTTTAATAATGAAGAAGACGTGAAATATAATAATTCGGGCTGCTCTTATGATACTTTTATGGCGCTTTTTTGTCATTGTGTCTTAACAGCCCCTGGTAACTATTTATTATTAATAATAATCAGAAGAAAACAGATTTTAGCAAGTAATGTAGTTCAATAATGCAAGCTGTCACTGAATTCTGACTTTTTTTAAATGTTTGTTTCAGACCCAGATGTCCCAGATCTCTTCTGGTCTCTTCCCGTTCGCAATGCTCGGCTGGCCTCAGCAGGTTCTTCATTTTTAAAGTCCATTTTTCTTTCAACATCATGAACTCATGAAAGAAACCAGACAAAACCATAAACCAGACAAAAAATTATAAAGAAAGTCTAGTGTATTGACACTCTTTGATCTCACTCTCTATCCTCAGACAGAAGACTTGAAACAGTTCTACCCCAATTCCATTCTGGAAACAGGAAGTGACCTCATCTTCTTTTGGGTGGCCAGGATGGTGATGCTGGGCAGAGAGTTGACAGGCCAGCTGCCCTTTAAACAGGTTGGGTCGATGGCTTATTGCTGTGCTCATAACTCTAAATGCCATATCGTAAGGTTGGCAGGAGCTGAAAATTTATATTGCAGTGTGCGTCATATACCAAAAGTATCCAAAATGTCACTGAGAAATGTTACCATCTGTTTTGCCATCAAAATGTCTCTGTTTTGTGCAGCTCTGACTCTTTTATTGCTCTTTCTCTCTCTGCGCCGTCACTGCGTCAAACAGGTGCTCTTTCCCTCTCTGGTGAGAGATAAATATGGGCGGAAGATGAGTAAATCTTTAGGAAATGTCATTGACCCTCTTGATGTCATCTCAGGGGTTTCTTTGGAGGTACAGACACATACACACTCTCAGACTTAAGACCTGTTCCAACCTAGTACAAAACATGAAGATACCATGAAATTGATGTGGTTTTGACGTATTTAGGGATTGAGCACCAATGGAACGAGGACCCTCTTGGAATTGCTCTGTTTATTTTACTATTGAAACTAGATATTGGGGTGGGGCCAATCAAAGAGCTTGTCTTCATATTTAATAGCCAATAGTCTTTAGTTTACGCCACAGCAGTGACTGTAAATTGCTACTTGATATTGCTAGTCAATTGCAGGTGGTGTTAGTGGGGGGGCTTTCTCATTCTCGCATTTGGACAAAAACCGAAGCGATGAGTCATCAGTATATTTGGTCCATGTTTTAAAGCTAATAGTGGTGAAGCCCAATACATATGGACCAATATTAGAGATAATTTTTATTTATCAGTAATTGTTGATATTGGATATTTAATTGTGCACACTTTGTAATTGTTTATATTACATTTGTCGTCATCTAACACTCACTTAAAGTTAATCTTTACAAATACTTAAATAATACTTTTTCTTTAAAATCTTTAATATAAATGCAAAGCTCATAATTAATATAGATTTTCATATTGTATATAAAGTTGTGATTCTTAATTTCATTTGTAGCAAACAAATTATTTTAGTCTTTAGTTGTTGTTTTTTAGAAAAAATAGTATAGAATTTTGATATCAGCTCTTTAATGCAGTGCTAATTAAAACACATGGACTCAAAGCCTTCTAAACTCCCATTTAACAGATAAATCTTTTTACAACAAACTTTTATTAATATTTGGCTACAGATTTTTGTGGACCAGTTTTGTTATTATTAACTAAAGCTATTAAAAATCATTTTTGTTAATTAAAGGGGTGGTTGACTGTTTTTTTTCTAGGCTTGATTGTGTTTATGGGGTGCAGTCTAGCATGTGTTCATGCTTGGATTTTTTAAAAACGCATTATTTTTCACATAATTTACCTTTATTCCACACCTCTCTGTCCCTTCTCTGACAAACACCTCGATTTATTTCCTGGTTTTATGAAGCTCCTCCTTCAGAAATACGCGATGGGCTGAGATTGGTTAGCTGGCTCAGTGTGTTGTGATTGGCTAAACCGCCTCTAGAGCAAATCTAAACGTCCCGCCCCTCTCCTCAGCATGCGCTCCGGTTGAATTGTAAACAGTGGCGTTGTCTATAATGCTTATCAATTTGAGCCTGATTGAGACCCAGAGGATATTAGTGAAGAGGATCGTGCAGAACCTGTGCAAGCACGGCTCTTAATGGTATGTTTGGTTGTTGTTGTCTCATACTTTTAAATACGCTGCTATTTGTAAGTGCTACTGCTTCTGTTAGCTTTTAATATACGGTTTTATCCTGATTAAAGCTTTAATACAGCACAGCAACCGCACGCGTGTCCATTTATAATGCTTCTCATTGCTGTGTGAAAATAAGTGTATAATTGGAACAGTTTGTTGGAGCTTATCTGACGATCTGAATGAGAGAGAGAGAGAGAGAGTGTGTGTGTGTGTGTGTGTGTGTGTGTGTGTGTGTGTGTGTGTGTGAGAGAGAGGGAGAGAGAGAGAGAGAGAGAGAGAGAGAGGGGGGAGAGAGAGAGAGAGAGAGAGAGAGATGCAGAGCAGGGCGACAGAGTAACAGTATTAAGAACCGCTGCTTTAATGATTTTGAAACTTGAATCCATTAGAATCGTTAGAAGACAGAATCGCGATTCATATGAATAGATTTTTATGTACATCCCTAGTTTTCTCTTCCTCTTCTCTAAAGCAGCGCAGCATGGCCTCGCCCCCTTTGCTGTGTGTTCCCGGGGGCGGGGTTTATCTGGGTCCGTGACCTATCAGACCCGGGAAGTAACTCGTTGTAGTCAGTTACCAGCCGTTTTTGTAGGCATTAAACTGCCAGAATTTTAAAAGACGATATCTCCGTTTGCATTGAACTTTCAGCGCCGCAACTCTGCAGATATTGTTTATGCTCAAACAGCAACATTACACACTAACTAATGTTAAAAAAGTGAAATCGCAATCAACCACCCCTTTAAAATAAAGCTGAAATTAAAATAAAATAAACATAAAAATAATTAGAATTGTTGCCTTGGCAACTAATTAAAATAAAGTAAGTTTAAAATGAAGAACTAAAATGACTAAAAATAAAATAAAATTAAATGCTAAATAGAAATATGAAAACAATAAAAATCACAAAATAACATAATAAAATTACAAAAACTTTCAAATTAAAATAGAAACTGATAGTGTAAAAATAAAATCTAATTTAAAATATGAATAAATACTATACAAGTGTATATAAAATAACACTGGAATATATTTGGGGAAAATGTTTTTCATACACTTAGACTAACATTAGACTTGGCATTAGAGGTTTGAAAACTTTGTCCTTTGTCCTGTTCATTTTTTTATTTCATTCCCTTTTTAGTTCCTACGAATACTAAATCCTCAGTATATTAATAAAAGAAATAATTCAGACATATTAATGAATATAACAAGACTTTGTACAGCTGGCGATGAACATCTATCAGTCAGACGTCTTTATCCAGGCCTCAGGGCAGAACTGACTCCACTCACTCTGAAAGCACAGCCGATCCGTGGTGAAATCTGAATATATGAAACGGCTAATCTTCTAATCAGAACTTTGTCATGATGACTTCAGCTTCTCATCAGTCACATTCCGGTTTAATCTCTGTAGAGACTTCAAGAGAAAGTCAGAGAAGGAAACTTGGATCCAAGGGAAAGCGTTGTTGCCATGGAAGCACAGGTCAGTACGAGGTTCGGTTCATTCCAGTGATCCAGTCGTTCCCAAATGAACAAGTTCACCTTATTTCCTGTGTCCTTCCTGCAGAAGAAAGATTTCCCTAAAGGGATTCCTGAGTGCAGGACAGACGCTTTGAGGTTTGCGCTCTGCTCTTATAAAGCCCAGGGTAAGTCACCCTCATTACAGAGTGCTGAAATCAAACCTTACCATCAGCTTTACCCAGAGTTCCTCACTCCCTCTGTTGTCGTTTTGTTCGAACCCTGTCTCAGGAGAGGACATCAGCCTGTCTGTGTCTCATGTGCTGAGCTGTAGACATTTCTGTAATAAGATGCGGCAGACAGTGCGCTTCACCCTCGCCACGCTGCATGATGCAAGTTTACCGACATCATTAGCAGAGGTACGGCAGCCAATATCTCTTCATTAAATCAATAAAACAGCCCAGACTAATGCTGCTCGCTGGGTGATACAGTGTGAGAGCTGATGCTGACATGATTTAATGATCTTACCCCTTTCCCTGTGCAGCTGGGTTGAAATGAAGTACACACTTTATCTTGTGCTGTATTTTGTTCTGCATTGGCACTATGCTGTTTCACGTTGGCTTTTGTTTGGTGTAATGAGACTAAATCATAAAAGAAGGTGAAGAGTGCCAGTGCTACAATGACTTGTAGGACCAAATGGCAGAAAATCAATTTGAAGAGTGAAGTCTCAGTTCTTCACTGAGATTATTCCCATCAGTTGATAACTGTGTTTGCTGCCTTAGTTTCACAGTGTGCTTGTGTCAGTTACTAGATATACTGGCAGCCTGCTTCAAATATTTTTATGTAAGGAAAGTAATGGAAAGTAAAGTAAAAGTAAAATGTATATATTTTAAAATTATAAATAATTCTATATTTTTAAATATAAAATGTTGTATGAAATAATTATTTAATTTCAGCAGTTTGCTCTATGCCTTATTTGTTGTGATTTTCTTTTATGTATGCACTGTTATTCAAAGGTTTGGGGTTTAAAGAAATTAATATTTAGCATGGACACATTAAATGGATCAAAAATGACATTTAATACATTTATGATGTTACAAAATATTTTGTTTTCAAATAAATGCTGTTCTTTTGAACTGTCTATTCATCAAAGAATCCTAAACAAACTGTATCACCGTTTTCACAAAAACAGCACAACATTAATAATAATACATTTTTAATTTTTTTGAGAAGCAAATCAGCATATTAGAGTGATTTCCGAAGGATCATGTGACACTGAAGACTGGAGTAATGGTGCTGAAATTTCAGCTTTGCTTCACAGAAATAAATTATATTTTAAAATATATTCAAATGGAAAAATCATTATTTTAAACTGTAATATTATTTCACAATATTACTGTTTTTACTGTATTTTTGATCAAATAAATGCAGCTTGGTGAGCTTAAGAGGCTTTAAAAAAAACAAAATTTTAAACTAGCATAAATTCAGTCAGATGTGATCAAATGTTTAGATGAACTATAGAATCAGAATCAGAAAGAGCTTTATTGCCAAGTGTGTTTTCACACACACAAGGAATTTGTCTTGGTGTTAGGAGCTTCCAGTACAGAAACAATACAGTACAAACAGACAACAGTGCAAACAGAGACAACATATAATTAAGATAAAAATATACAGAAAGAAAAATGTCCATAGACAGAACTGTGAATGTGCATGTGTCCTATGTACAGATGAAGGTTTGATGAGTTATTTACAGGTGTACAGTACCGGGGTTTGTTATGTGTTGTTCAGGTGGTATACGGCCTGGGGGAAAAAACTATTCTTGTGTCTGGCTGTTTTCGTGCTCAGTGATCTGTAGCGCCGGCCAGAGGGCAACAGTACAAAGAGAGAGTGAGCTGGGTGTGAGGGGTCCAGAGTGACTTTCTTAGCCCTTTTCCTCACTCTGGAGGTGTAAAGATCTTGGAGGCTGGGCAGAGGGGCACCGATAATCCTCTCAGCAGTCCTGACTGTCCGTTGTAGTCTTCTGATGTCTGTTTTGGTAGCTGAACCAAACCAAACAGTTATAGAAGAACATAGGACAGACTCGATCATGGCAGAGTAGAACTGTATCAGCAGCTCCTGAGGCAGGTTGAACTTCCTTAGCTGACGGAGGAAATACAGCCTCTGCTGGGCCTTTTTCGCAATGTAGTAACTATTAGTCACATTGCGCTCTAAATATAAGAATTGAATAACACATAACAAACTAATATTTATTTTTAGAACCTGGGTTGCCAGATCTGTGTAAGAAACCTAGCTCAGTTGCCAGTCAAAATTACACTCTAAAAAAAATCTGTAAAAATAGGGCACAATATACTGTATAATTTGAAGGAATTTTTCCGTATTTATTTTTTTACAGATGTTTTACCAGTATTTTGAATTTTACACTTCATTGCATTGTGTTTTGGAGTTAACAGAAATGTCCATAATATTAATGAATAATGTCATGTGTAATGAGCTGCCAGTACTTTTTCTGTTATTTTACGGATGTATTTTTTACAGTGTAACCCAAATATCAAAATATGCCTCTCACTGATACCTAAAATACATAGTTTACAGTCTCTGTTATGCGTCATTATACACACTTTCAACTTGAAAAATCACTGTATAGTAGTAACCATAAGTCTCATTTCACAAAGAAACTTACAGAAGCTCAAAGGCTTCCTACCAGTACCGCTTCTTCACAAAAATCTCCTTACTCTGTCTAGAAAGGTTTTTTCATTGGAAGAATATAAAATGGGTAAAATGTTTAAATGCAAGCATTAGTCAGATATAATGTATATATAATATAATGTTATTATAAGTCTGTGTACTACTGTGATATTTCAAGGTAAACAAACTTGCATACAGTTGCTTTAATGTATTTCTGACTTTGTCTCTCAGACCTATCCTCTATCCAGCATGGACAGGTGGATCTGTTCGCGTCTGTACAGCACGGTTCAGCAGTGTGAGAAGGGTTTCGAGAGCTACGAGCTCCACACGGTCACGTCTGCACTGCACTCTTACTGGCTCCACAGTCTGTGTGACGTCTACCTGGTGAGTATGATCTGTCATGATACTGATGGATCTTCCGGTCACTGACTGATGAACTGTCGTCTTCTGTTCCTCTTCTTCAGGAAAGCATCAAGCCAGTGTTAAAAGGTGAAGGCTCTGGCAGTGAGGAACAGAGAGATCTAGAAAGGCAGGTGGCCGCGTCTGTATTGTATCACAGCGTGTCCATCTCTCTCGCGCTCCTCTCGCCCTTTATGCCGTTCCTCACGGAGGAGCTGTGGCAGAGACTCCTGCCCTACGCTGACTCTGACGGGACGTCCCGCAGCCTGTGTGTGCAGCCCTACCCAAAGACCTCACAGCTGGTCAGAAACAAAATCAAACACTACCAGTCAGATAACATGCAGCTCTATGTACGTCACAAAACAACTCTTTTCCCTCTCCTCCTTCACCTCAGGAGCACTAGTGTTTTCCTAAGGAGGAAGCCGACTTCTCTTTGGTACAGGAAGTGGTCAGAGTGGCGAGGTTACTGAGGGCCCAGTGCCAGCTGACGAAGGAAAGACCTGACTGTGAGAGAACCTCAAGATTTGTTGACTTACTGCTAATGTTTTGGATATTAGTTGTGTTTGCTAAGGCACGTATCACTACTACAATAGCTCATACTTTCAGTGTTTAAATATTATTTATATACAGTACTATTATAGTATTTATTAATACTTTGAATCGGCTTTCATATTTTCAGTCTGGGATGTTAACTAAAACATAAACATTTTTGTTACTTAAAATAAATGTAAAAAAAAAAGCTTTCCCAAGGAAATATTTCTTGTTTTCATTTAGTTTAACATGATGTACTAAAATATAAAAACATTAAATTTTAAAAAATCATTTAATTACTAAATTCTATAATTATAATTAATGAAATTAATTAATTAAACTAATAAAAAATATTTAATAAAACATTAAATATATATAAAA
Source organism: Aspiorhynchus laticeps (assembly GCA_023376895.1). Lineage (NCBI taxonomy): Eukaryota > Metazoa > Chordata > Actinopteri > Cypriniformes > Cyprinidae > Aspiorhynchus > Aspiorhynchus laticeps. Next base: position 22,079,203 of record CM041817.1, on the reverse strand, counting down.
ATCTATATAGATATATTTAAAAAAGCTAATAGAAATGGCAACACAAAACAAAATTATGAAAACATTACCTAAAATGAAAATGGAAAATATAAAAATTAAAACTAATTTGAACTATTAATAAATAATATTTAATATTATATTATTAATAAATAACGTAAATAGTAGTACCTCAGTGATGCTAAAATAGCTGTTTTCAGATTACATTTTAGTTTAGGGTTAAGTTTTAGTAATTTTGTTGCACTCTTGTAATTTTTATTATAGTTTATATATATATATATATATATTTCTGTTTGGCTAATTTATTTTTATTTCCGTGTTAGTTTTAACCGTTTTATTACTTCAACTTAAAACTTTTTTTTTATTTTTCAGGTTTAGGTTTTAATTTAATACTTATAATTTAATTATTTTAGCTTTATTTCAATGAATGAAAACCACTTTTTATGGTTTAAACATTGATACTTGGAGTTTGAATTATTGTTTCGCAACATTTGTACAACAGATATGAATGATACTTTGAATTGTGCAGCTTGTTGAGGGGTTTACAATTATTTTCGAAGCAGTCAGGCTGGATTTTGCCTAACAAACAATAAAACATGAAAAAAGACCATATACATAACTGTCTCAGGTCATATCTTCACTGTAAAAACTAATTTTTCAAAGTTGTAAACAAAAAAACAGATTATTGGAATGTCTTTTTTAATTATTATTATTTAAACTCAAAGTATTATTTGCCATTTCCTTTGTAATTAAATTTGAAATTTACTAACAATGTCTGAGTAAAAATTCTACAACAAATGTTTAGCGACTTGGGCATGTAAGAAACCACCTAGCCCTAACAACCACCAAGAACACCTTAGCAACCACACAGAACCAATATTTCCTTTGGTGCGGTTATTATAGTAGCACATGTATATAGTAGATGAAATCTTTCATCATGTGACGTGTAATAGTTGTGTTGTTGTAGTGTGGGTGGTGTGTGCACCGGATCAGGCTGAGACTCTTCTGCGCTTCAGATCAGCTGTCTGCACGCTGGGCCGGATCTCAGTGCTTCATCTACACTGTCCAGAGGCAGGGTTCACCGACTCTCCTCCTCCACCTAAGGCCAGTGCTGTAGGGGTGGTGGATCACTCCATCTGCTTACATCTCAGCGTTCAGGTAATGCAGAGTAAGGTTCTCCTTTCTACAGTAACGATGTGTCTATATATATATATAGACTGCTGATGGCTCTTTCTCTCTCTCCGTCAACCTTCAGAATGGTGTTAATGCTGACAAACAGAGAGCTCTCCTCTCTCAGCGCAGAGAAAAGCTGGCCTCCAAACTCAAACAAGCCCTTGATCGCACCCAGACGCCCAACTATGCAGAAAAAGTACCTAATAGAGTCAGAAAAGAGACAGAGAATAAGGTGAGTACAGAGGAGACTGGGCAGCTGTACTTCACTAAAAGTGTAAATATCATATTTCACCCAAAATTAAATAATACTCGATTGGAAAATATATTTTGAGTGAAGAAAATGAAGCCAGTTTTAGGACCATTAAGTTTTTTTTGGTTTGTTTGTTTTTTGCATTGTTACTCTATTTCCTCCCCCAAATTGTGATGTAAAAAAATAAAAATAAAATAAATTTTAATAATACTATATATATATATATATATATATATATATATATGATGAATTCCCCCACTAATGAGAATATGTTGCATTGCACTAATGACAATTTTGAAGAAATGTGTGTTTAATGATCATAACAGTATAACAGTAATAACATGATAACAGTAATTTCACAATGCATTGCGCCCAAAAATAGGCGTCATATGTTTTTTGATTGTTATGTGAAATATAAGCTGGAAATTTCTTTGTGAGATTCACCCTCCTATCCATGAGAGAAATTTGAAAACCAGATTTACATACTAGCGAGTCTCCCATATTTCCATGTTACTCAAAATGCATTAAGCGTGCTTGCATGCCTCATTGCACAATGTTTTCATACACTGTTGTAATTCCATTTTCAATAGAAAACCTCATTATTTATTTTGTTATTAAAGTTCTCCTCCAGATTATCCACATGTACTTATGTGGATTGAAGTGTTTATGAATGCACTGCATATTCTTCATTCTGAATATCCCATCAGAAAGCTTCATTCTTGTCAATAGAGTGATATATTTCAGCAGCTGAAGGAGCTTGAGTACATTTATTGTGTTCTGAAATAACCAGATTGCAGCTATGGAGCAGGAGCTGAAGAACATCGAGGACCAACGTTTGGCTTTGGAGGACACAAGGAAAGAAGTCTAAGGGACACACTGATCCAAATATTAAATTCAACCAATAACCAGTGGAAAAGAATACTTTGTTTTCTTTGTGTAAATCTGATAAGGATGTCTTGAAATGAGACATTGCTTTATTGAAGAAGAAAAAAAGCTAGTGTATATTTATGAAGTTGGTTTGGATGTAATATAGATGTACAATAAATTATTTACCAAAGAATAACACATTTGGTGAATTACTTTCTTCATTTCCTTTAGTGTTCCTTTTTTGCATCATATAAAATTCTGGGAAATAAATAAACACTTTCAAAAGAGGCTGTTTAGAACTAATTTTAAAAATTACAACTGTTTTGTAAATAAACACTTAAGATCTCATCTATATGCTTTATTAATTAACCAGTAGTACTAAGCTGTGCCAAAAGACATGAAGGGAAAACCAGACAAAATTGCACATTGCGGGTGCTTTCTTTTAGGATTAATAAAAATAAAAACAATTATGTTTGGCATAAAGAAAATGCAGCCTGTTATATTATGTTAATACCTATTACCTATTATGACAGAGGTCAGATAAGATCATGTGAACATCAATTAATATCATCTGTGTAGGCTGCAAAACAAATGTTGCCATTATCTTTCATTTATCTTTTCGTTGTATTCTCTGTTGTTTATCAGTGTAGTGTAAGTTGTGTTCATCAGTGTTTAGTAAAGCCATGGGTGAAATGTGTTGTCGGACTTTCAAAAATGACAAATCATGGGAGCCTGTTTAGCAGGAGCACCTGTAACCTTAACAGCCCAATTGTTAGCTGTTTTAAGAACAACAGTCTTTACGATTATGACTGCAGACACAAAGCGTGGCAAGACTTCATCAGTGAAGAAGAATAGTGGGCAAAAACTGAAAGTGGATGATAGGTACTGTCGATCACTAAGAGCACTGAGTCCAAACAACTACTGTGGCAAAGTGACAGCAAACCTCAGTATTCACCTTGAATACCCTGTTTCCTACTGCAGAGAACTTCACAAAGCCAGCATCCATGAAAGAGCTGCAAGTGATAAAACTTTAATCACAGACACCAATGCTAAAATGAGAAAAACTTTTGTCATAAAACCTGGACAGCTGGAGCATCAAGATGAACTTCAACACCTGCTTTGGACAGATAAATAACCTGACTTGAATATTACCAAACCACCGTGGACACTTTTGGAGAGAAGAGTGAGAAGCAGATTCCCTACTTTAACATCTCTGAAGGCCCAGCCAGATGCTCTGACAGACGACATTTAACTGGAAACCGTTAAACGAAAATGGTGGTAAAACACCACGTTTCCCAGGTGTTCACATTATTTTGATACTGTTTTTTGCAATTTGGTTACATAATTGTTTATTACAGTCCTAATGTTGCTACTTTTTATAACAATTACACTATCTCATTTATGAAATACATTGCTGTCTTTATCAAAGGCAAGCACGTGTCAAAACGGCACACTTCCATGTGTAAACTGTAGATGTCCTCATTGTTGATTGTGTCATGTCAAGTCTCAGCAGGGAGCTGTTCTTCATTCATATCTAACCCCATCAGCTGCATTCACATGTAGGTCTTACTCTGTGTTGTCCTCAATTTCATGATTCCCTCTAATCTGCCATGTTTGTTTCTTCTTCACTGGAGACATGATAATACAAATGATAAAGGGTCTTCTGAACAGTAAACTGGTTTCTCGTTGTGCTGATGGTGTTGAAATAAGAATAAGGCCCAAGAGAGTCACATTGATAACTTAAACCTGCAAGGAAATGTCTGGAGTAACAGTGAGCAAGTGTTCTTATCCAAAAGTGGGAAATGTACAGGTGGGAACAAACCTGACCAGCAACATGACTGGTGGTTCTCATTATTTGAAGTTGGGATGTCACAATACCAAAAATGTTGCTATGCTTAGGCTATCAAAATGTCAAACATCACAATTTCAGATTCTGCCCTGCATTTTAATACAGTCGTACTCCTTAGTGTTGTGTACTTAGCATGAAAAATATTTTTTTTATTCAAATTCTGAATGGGTTATACACAGAAAGTGAGCAAATACGCTCCCTAATAATCAACGAAGCTATCAGTTCAGTTCAGCCGCAGCACAAGCTCACTCACAGAATGAAAACTCCCGTTATAAACCAAACAAATCTGTCTACACTGTACAATCAAAATCTTATCTACGTCGTGTTTATACGTTGTTGGTTATAGCGAAACTGTTCGCGAGAGTGCAACTCTGAACTCTGACTAATCTTACAGCTCAACAAAATTCACCAGCTCAACATATCTGTGATTGGCTACAATACAGTGCTCAGCGCCACAAAAACAAATTGTCAATTGAAACCTTTGAACACTCTTCACAGACGGTCCACTTCACGATTCAGTTTTTAGATGGTGAAAATGCAATAATAATAATAAAAAAATAAACCAAACGTTCATTTTTATATTTTTTAAGTTAAATGAGTATTTGCCATTTTCTCTCCTTTTTTCAATTTTATGCTAAGTTGTGAATTCAGAAATGAGCATTTGAATAAATGAAATCTAAACTTATTGTATTGTAGGCCTATATTGTATTTTTCCTTTTTTTTCTTGCTGTTAGCGTCAGGGTGTGGCCACAAATAAGGGAGCGGTCGAAAGCAGCCGCCTGTCCTGTCTGCGGGTCGGTAGGCCTACTCGCATTTTTCGCTATCGATCTGTGCTACCTATCTGTTTATTGGGAGGTAACACAATCTGAGCGGGTAGCACAAATCGACAGAACACCGGTACTGGAAAGGCTGGCATCATTACGATTTTTTATTTTTTATTCAAGTATTGGTAGGCTACCCCCCGAAGTACACACCGGTACTTTCAACCAGTAGAAGACCTTTAAAACTCATTGAACCCAGTTAGCATAAATTTTGTTCATTTAGACGTTTAGAAAAAGTCACCAAGCCATACTAATTAGCAACTACTGGGAGAAAAAAAAAACTGGCGAAAAAGTCTAAACGCCAGCAAGGTTAAAAGTAGCCTACTTCTACATCATGGCCTATTTGTTGTTGCCTACTACTGCCTTTAATTATATTATGTGTCAGGTCATTTTGATTCTATTCAATTTTATTTTCCAGACCAAGTTTTTTTTTTTAAATACAAGCCTTTTATGTTTGTCTTGTAAGTTGCTGACTTTTTTTCTCATTTAGGAAAGTGTCTCCACTTTGATATGCTGAGGAATGTGCATTCAAATTTCAATGAAGTTTTTCGGGTCAATTTGATCCGAAAAAAATAAATTAAATTAAAGGGTAGCTGGCATTTGGCAGATTTGGCTTTTATCTGATGAATGAAGCTTCAGTGCTATTTTTCGCTTGAAACTTGAACGTGATCTTGGCGTTACCAGCACCATTCTTGAGTTTCAGAAAAGCACATAGAAGTTCTTTCCCACACTATACTTTTGTTTGTTTGTTTATTTATTTAATGTTAAAAAGATAAAATAAGTTATGCTGTTAAGGTTTGCTTTAATTAGGGTCAATCTGATCCCTGATTGAGAATTTAAATCTAATACAGTGGTTAATTTATTCAGATTTTATTTATTCATTTGTTTAAATGTTTATATTTCAATTTAAACCTTGGCATGTACTTTAATGATAAACTAATAATAATATTGAACTTTTTTTGCATTACAGTATTTTGAGAAATGACGAAAGAAAGTGCTCAATTGTCATAATAATAAAATGTTACGATGCAAAAAAAGTCCCCAAAATGGGATAAAATATAAATATATTTCTTTATTTATAGTTATAATGACCCTAGCTTTTTTTCAGTGTGATTCACTGTTTATTGCAGAAATATAATCAAGCATTCAGCTGCCCATCACCACCTCGCGACGGTTGCTAAGGCATCTTGTTGCTAGGTAAATGGCGAAGGGGAGGGCAGCGTGAAGGGGGTGGGTCCTACTTAATGAGTCAATCCGGAAGTGGGGAATCGCTTTGCCTGTACACACACAGAGAGAGAGAGAGAGCGGTAGCGGCGTCAAACGAAGCCCTCCGTCAGTGCATAACTGTTAATACAGCCGTTAAAACAAGCGTCCGGACCCGCGCGTCCTCACCTCGCCAGCTGATATCGCTGCAGACCTTACCGGATGTGAAACACGGACACACACACACACGGGGAAAGAGGGAAATGGGCGACAGCTGCAGGAATGGAGAGAGCCGAGTATTGACAGCAGCGCCGGGTGAAGGCGACCGATGATGATGAAGATGATGAAGAGTGGAAAGTGAAGCTCTCATTCTGACAGTCTGCATCTCTTCGGTCACAGCCATCTCGCTGTTTAACCCCATCCTGTCCAGAGATGATGAAAGGTGAGAGGGGATAACGGTCGTGGTTTGCGGTGTGTGGAAGTGTTAGCCACTATTACATTAATAGCAGTTGTGAGTGTGAATGCGAAAGTGTTTGTATTACAAACCAGAATGCAAATGTGAATGCATCCTTCTCAGTGTGACCCTGGCAGGAGTTCAGGCAGGTTTAGTGCAGTGGATGATCTCTTTCTGTGGATTAAAAGGGAAAGTCGGTCCAGGTGAACGGAACGCGGAGCTTTAACATCAAGTTTGGTCAGTTCCGTGTTCTGGACCTTCTGCTGGTGTTGTGATGACAGATTTCAGCTGTGGGACTGGTCAAGCATGTACTAGTTAAACCATGATGCCACGTCATCTTACACTATAACTAAAATCACTATTTACCTCAGACAAGCGCACGAGGATCAGTCGTGTGTCTTTGCGTTTCTTAAGGATTCTGTTTAAAAAATCATGAGTTGTAGTTAGTTATCCATGTTATACATAATTATTTATAAACTAATATAATGTATAATGTAGCGTGCGAATGTAATGTAAAAATATATATAATAATGAGTAAAATATATATTTTTTGTCAGTGACATGTCCAGTACAGGCACATTTGGAACGCATATTCAAGGACCAGAACCAGTGTTTTTATTGATTTATAAAATGTAGAACTATTAAAAATGAATTTTAGTTAATTGAAATAATGCCGGACTAAAGTAAAATAGAAAACTTAAAAAAAATGTTGACTTGCTAAGTAATTGAAAAAATTAATTTGAAGTACTAAAATTATTAAAATTAAATTAAATAAAACTAAACCCCTTTAAAAACCTTAAGTAAAACAAAATACAAAAAATAAAATAAGCTTGTTAGAAGGTAATAAAACTGCACATAACAGAATTGCTAAAACTTAAAATTAAAATTAAAAATTTAAATATAAAAATTAAAGCTAATTCAAAATAATACTAAAATAACACTGTACACTGAGGGGGGGGGGGGGATTATGTAGAAACAAATTTCACTCAGAAATTGCTAGTAAATCTGATAAATAATTACACATTGAATTAAACATGAAATAATGAAGTAAAAAGACTGAAATAGTATTTTCTTGTAAAACACACTCCAATAATCTTTGTTTTATTTACAATGTTGAACAATCATTTTTACACTGTATATTAGTGTATAATCATAATAAATGAATATTGGATCTCCTGCATCAGTTTAAGAAGTTTCTGAAATCTGTCATTTTCGGTGGTTCCCATTGTTTTATTTCAGTAACCATAAATGTAGCAAAGCTATAACAATAATTATAGTTCCCATAGTGCATTTTTGTAGGAAAATGTCATTGTAATTCTTCATTTCAGCCTAATATTTCTAAACAAGTGTTCCTGTATTTCATGTTGAGAACTGTAAAACAACTGAACTTCAATCTTTATAAGGAAGTGACTGAAACTTTCAGGATGTCACATGTGTTAATGCGAGCAAAGGAGGGTGTTAAAAGTACTTTGGAGCGTTAACTGGCAGTGCTGGCTCCTTGCATGGGTACAGTACTTCCCTCCCCTTTCCTTTCTCCTCCCCTCCCCTTTGGCTCATCTGTTTCTTGCTGATCAGCTCCTTGTGAATAGTTGGGGAAGAGACGTGGAATCATAGTCTTCTCTGTGTCCAGGTAATGCTTAACAATGCCTTTGAACTGCTCCATGCGATCCAGTACCAAACAAGCAACTTTTGGGCGTCTTGTTTCACTTTGTGGTTGATGTGTTCTTTTTGGACTGTGGTCTTGGAACTTCATGATCTCTGGGCGTCTCTTGCTTTTTTGTATTTATAATGTTTTACTCTTTTGCCCATTCAGCATGCTCTTTTTTTATGTTTTACAATCTTTGCATGTACAATCTTGCGTTTTGCTTGTTTAATAAGTCTTGTCTAGTGGACACATTCGATTCCAGGTGTTTTTGATGAAACCTTATGCTTAGAGCATGTTTGGAGGCGCAACTGGGAACTGGTTGTGTTTTTGTGTCTTGTTTATTCCTCAGGAAAAAATACAATGAGATGAGTTTCAAACCAATCAAGGCCTAAATGATTTCCGTTTGTCTTGCTCATTGTAGATTTGTGAGTGAATGCTTAGATGTCTAACAGGGTTAAGTGGAGATTAGTTGGTTGCAGGCAGAAGATTATTGAGGTTATTAATGGCACAGCAGACACCTTTCCTGTGCAAAGCACTTTATTAGGTGGTCTTTTGATGTCTCATCGTTTGATCTCATTTGATGTTTAACCCTTTAGCGCTGATTGTGTATGAAATGGAAATGTGTTTAAGGTTGAATCAGTGTTGACAGTGTTATATGGTCTGTACAGAATGACAAGTAGTCTTATGACCCCGTATTGACTTTTGTGTGCAGCTCTGTGTCTGTCACAAACAATGAATGGACTTTGTTATTGCAAATAATTGTTGTTGTTTTTTTTCACTAGCTAAACAGAAGTTCTGAGTAGAGGTCTGCCCGAACCCGGCCCGTACCCGAGATCGTCTGACCCGACCCGACCCGAGCGGCACAGTTAAATTTAGAGCCCGAACCCGACCCGAACCCGAAGTCTTTATGAATTATCTAATTTAAATAAATAAAGATGCTGTATTTCATGATTGCATGCAAAGGCAGTAAACAAATACATGTAAAGAAACAGATTCATCGAGGCTCGGCCAGTTCACAAGGCAAAAGAAAAAACACTTACAGTTATAAAAGTTTATGAACATCAGGTGCAGTGGTCACATAAATTCTGCCGAGTTTTTGAATGGTTGTATATGACAAGACGATATTCTTCTATCGTGCAAATTATGGTCATTTTCGTCAGTTAAGGCTCGTTTAAGCTTCACAGACCATATTGCTACAACGGCCCGGTCCTGCAGATTTGCCTTATACAACATTAGGAAGATTAGGCCCTTCCTGTCAGAGCAAGCCGCACAACTCCTTGTCCAAGCTCTTGTTCTCTCCAGACTGGACTATTGTAATGCTCTCTTGGCGGGCCTTCCCGCATGTACTATCAAGCCTCTGCAACTGATCCAGAATGCAGCAGCCAGAGTGGTCTTTAATGAGCCAAAAAAAGCTCACGTTACCCCTCTCTTTATCAGGTTACACTGGCTACCAATAGCCGCTCGCATCAAATTCAAGGTACTGATGTTTGCCTACAAGACCACAACTGGCACTGCACCAATATACCTAAACTCGCTAGTTCAAACTTATGCGCCCTCCAGAAGCTTGCGTTCTGCGAGTGAACGACGTCTTGTGGTGCCATCCCAAAGAGGTAACAAATCACTCTCACGGACCTTTTCCTGGACTGTGCCCAGCTGGTGGAATGACCTCCCGATCTCAATTCGAACAGCTGAGTCTTTAGCCATTTTCAAAAAACATCTAAAGACACATCTTTTTCGCCAGCACCTGACTAACTAATACTAACACTTACCTATTCTATTTAAAAAATAAATAAAAAATAATAAAAAAAAAATCCTAGCTACGTGTACTGTGCTAGACTAACTGAGACTTGTCATGGCACTTGTATACTGTTGCTCTCTCGATGGTCTGATTGCTTCTATTGTTCTCCTCATTTGTACGTCGCTTTGGATAAAAGCGTCTGCTAAATGATTAAATGTAAATGTAAGCATTCGGCCTGCTTTAAATCAGACACAGAGATGTAGTGCAGTAAGATCGCATTTATTTGAATTAATTAATTATATAATTTATTTGAATTAGCGAGAGAGGGATGAAAGTTGCGTGTGTGAACCTGCATCTGCGCGTCTCTCTCTACAAGCAATGAGGCTTAGTTACTTCAAAAACAACGATTTTACCTCCTCATTGCAGAGAAATATAACATTGTGAGTCAGTAGCCTATCGAAGCTATCTTACCAATAAAAGTTTCCGTGCTGTGTGTTCGCTGCGTGATCTCTCTGTTCTGATATCTGTGTGCAATAATGTGTGTGTGTGTGTGTGTGTGTGCGCGTGCATTTATGAAAGCAGCGTAGCCTGCAACAAGCCCGAGCCTGACCCGAGCCCGAGGCTATTCATTAAACATTAACCCGAACCCGACCCGAAACCCGAAAGTATTTCGGGACCCGTCGGGCTCGTGTCGGGTAGCAGACCTCTAGTTCTGACTAGTGTGAGAAAGGAAGTTTTTAGTGGTATAGATTTCCTGTGTAAAGATTTTGCTTCAGTGCTTTCAGATGCAAATGGTTAATTTTTTAAACCTTGTTTCTTTAGTTTAGCTCATAGTAAATAAAACCACATGCTCCCAGTGTTATAGCTGTCATTTTTAGCAGTACATAAAAAAATATGTTTATCTAGTCTTACCCCATGATGTCATAGTTGTCGATAAATTGGATGATATCTGGCCACATTGGTTAACTGTGTTGCTCAACCAGACTAACATAATTCTGAAATCTGTATACTGCTCAAAATGAAGTTATGAATGAAATCCGGTCTTTTACACTATGATCCATCCTATCAATCACTAACAGGTTTAGTTTAACTATGCTTAGATTTACAGAAACCAGGGTGTTTAAACTAATATCAGATAAATGAAAATCCAATAAAAAAGATGTTTTTGTCAGTTCCATTGTTAACATTACTTTAATAATATTTCAATTGTAATATAACAACTATAGACTTTAATTTAATAATTTAAGAATTATGTGCTAATATCTGTAATTTTGTGTACATTTCATATGCTATCTTAAAATTTATTAAATCGATGTGAATGTTCACTACTGTTCAGAAATAAGTAATACTTTTATTCAGCAAGGATGCATTAATTTGATCAAAAATGACAGTAAAGACTAGGGCTGTCCTCGACTAAGGATTTTTCTGGTCGACTAGTAGTCATTTAGTTTAAGCATTATAGTTGACTAATCACACGTTTATTCATAAACCATTTAAATAATTCTTATGAGCCTTTAATTGCCTACATATCCTAATAAGCGCTCAAGCACACGCATAAAGCTTGCCACAGCACACGTACCGGCAGAAGTAATAATTATGAATGTGTCAGGGAAAAACAGTAAGGAGACTGCATTAACATTTTAATAAGTTGATAAACTAATGCTTTCTTTGTTCTCAGTTTAAGAGATGAAGTCGGCGACACTGACTCACTCGTCATCGCTGCAGTAGTGATGCGCCTGTATGCATGTTTCATATGGATTACATAATCTGAGAATATTTGTTTTCCATTTGAATTGGTTCATTTGAAAGTAGACATTTCACTCTCTATAGATACATTTTTTATGTCTGTAATGTAAAGATATACACAGTGTTTCGCGCTCAAGTTCACAGAGACCGAGACGGCAGAAAGCGCATCCTGTTTGCTTTCATTATTTCATATTCATTATTGCGTGACTTCGCCTGTGGATTTTTATTTTAAATTTTTTTGTCTGCGACTAATAAAACTTTGGTCGACCAAGCCTCTTCTGGTCGACTAAGGATTAGTCGACTATTAGGGGGCAGCCCTAGGAAAGACATTGTTGCAAAATATGATTATTATTTATTTCAGCTAAATTCTGTTCTATCAAACTTTCTATTCATCAAAGAATCCTGAAAAAATCTCAGTTTTCATGAAAATTTTAAGCAGCTAAAGCATTTTGAACATTGATAATAACAAGAAATATTTGAGCAGCAAATCAGTATATTAGAATGATTTCTGAAGGATCATGCGACACTGAAAAATGGAGTAATGGTGCTGGAAATTTAGCTTTGCATTTTAAGAATAAACTACATTTTAAAATAAATGTAAATATAAAACAGCTATTTTGAATTCGAATAATATTTCACAATATTACTGTTTTTACTGTATTTTTAGTCAAATAAATGCAGCTTATGTGCACATAAGAGACTAATAAAAGTAAAAATTATACCAACCCCAACAATCAGTCATTCTGCTTTTTACAGGCTGGTGTAAGTACTGTCCAGGGAAATACCCATAACAGTGGTTCACTAGTAGAAATTACAGTTAGTAATTAAATTATTAGACGCCATGTGACCTTTGCAACTAGAATTTATCCAGCAGCAGCGTGGGATGTTTGCTGTTACACAAAATTTGCACTAACGCGCCACTATATGCTGGAGTCCACCTGGATAATGTTGTTTTTCTTTTGCGAATAGTGCCTGCATAATTCTCCCTATCCTTCATGAGTGCCATGGGTTTTGTGTCTAATGAAAAAGTGCTTACTCAAAGAATATTTATGACCTCGTAAATCCACACAGGAACCACTGGGTAATGCCACGTTTCTGTTTTAGGGAGGATGGATGTTCAGTTCTGCCGGACTGTCAGCGCGCTAAGACTCTTCTTTTGTCAGTGACAGCCTTCTGTTCATTGGCCACACCACATGGTAACATAAAACCACACTTGGCACTATAGTGCAACTGACATCATGAGACCGAATCTTTCTAAATTTCACTCTTGGGAATTGTAGGCCTCTTTTAGAAGGAAATTCCTATACAAACTATGTTGGTCTGGCCCACTTAGAAAAAATAGGCTAGCTCTTGTTAGTAGCCTGCCCCTGCCGTCCAAAGACATGTGGGGTCATGAAACGCATCAGCTAATTGGGATCCAGAACTGATATCTTAGCTGTGAATTTTGGTTCAGCTCATCCGACTGTAAAAAAAAAAAAAAAAAAAAAAAATCACCATCGACTGTCACGGTAATTACAGAGTACTCTTTTGCAATGATGGCGCATGGCGGTCTGATCAAACTGTCAGTTTTAATTACTCTGGAGTACCCTTAGCCTGCCAAGAGCTGGGTTTGCATAGTTTTCAAAGCATGCTGGGAAGTTTGTACTTCCTAAAGCCCTCCTGTGCAGTGGGGTGAATGAAATACTCTAATTTGTGTTCGAGATGAAGGCAGCTGTAGTACAGATGAAATATAGGCGAGGCTGTTGGTGAATAAAAGATTTAAGGGCAATCATACTGCGATAAACGTCTTTACATAGTCCAATATTTCCCATCCAAACCACTATGACGATATGTGAATGTAAAGACAAGACATGCAGTGATAAATGTAGTTGGAGCCATCACAAGAGAGTGTGGGTGACTTGTGGGTAACTGGCTGCAATGGGTGATTAATCATAACTGCAGTCAGCAGTTTTTAAGACAAACTCTCGACTTCTGTTCAAATGACAGAAATGCTTGCTTATACGTTACTTACATTGTCACTTCTCTTGTTGTGTACTGTACTCCATTGGTAATGAACATTAGACAGGGTTAACACTGATACTGTAAAGCCTAACATATGAAATAATAGCCAAAAAATATGTATTTTATATATATGTATAAAATACATAATTGTTATAATTTTAGAATTATTAATAAATATAATTTGAAGAAAAAAAATCAGAAAATTTACATTTTCAAAGCAAATCTGTCTTTTGAACCTTTTGACAAAAGGTTTTTTTAGCATGTTTGATACATTAGTTTTTTTTGGTAATTTATTCATTCTATGTATTTTTCATTGCATTTACAATCTTTTAAACATCTGTATTGATTTGTTAATTCAAACATTTTAATTTTGTTAAATTTGGTAGTTTCAGTCAACAATAAATCATAAATATGTATAAATATTTTATAAATAGTATAAATTTATATTACACATTTAATAATAATATAATTAAAAGGAAAATATGATGACAAGAACATTTTTGGGAAGTGAAGTGAGATTTTAATCATGGAAAATAAGTAAATATAAACGTAATAATAAAAAATAAGTTTTATTATTTTACCTGCTATTTCCCATTTGATATACAAATTTTCAACACCATTTTTGTGTAAATGTATGAAGTGTTACTTTTGCCATTACTTTATTAAAATCAGTAAGTATTTCCTAGCAAAAAGGCATGTGCATCATGAGGTAGACATTTAAAAAATAAAATAAATAAATTCATACACAGTTAGGCTTTACACCTATTTTCTCTACCTCACTCTTGTCTGTGATTAATAATTTGTCATTTTATCTTTATCTCTAAATTGATATCTTTTTTTCTCCGATTTCTAGCATTTTCCTCACTGCGGTCCCTTGTGTGGTGTCACTGGACCATGGTTCGCAAGAAAGGATCTCTTATTTTGTGTGGAGCATTTCTATTTGTCGCCTGGAATGCCTTGCTTCTCCTCTTCTTATGGGGGAGGCCTCCCATTGGCCGACTTGGTGAGGGAGGCGGAGCTGAACCAGGGGCCGGAGAGGAGTGGGGAGGCGGAAAAGCAAAAGTGGGCAGAGCTAACGGATTGGCCGGCGAAGTGATCAGATTGGCCGAAGAAGTAGAATCAGAACTGGAGACTCAGAAGAAGCTTCTCAAACAGATACAGAGTCACAGGGAACTATGGGAACAGCAGAAAGAACTGGGAAAGAGGGAATCCGAGGACACAAAAGACGAAAAGAGCGTTGAGGAGCCTAAAAAACCTCAGAAGATTCCTGCAGTACCTATAAGTCATAAAATTGTAGATGATACAAAAATTGTTACAGAAAAACATGAGGTTCTAATGGTTACGCCACCTCGGCTGGTCATGAAAGATCAGGAACAGGAACAAGAGGACAAGAAAATGGCAGAAAATGAAGAAGGCCATACTAAGCCAAGCCCTCAAATCATTATCCCAATTCTCGTCATTGCCTGTGACAGAGTAACAGTGAAGAGAAGTTTGGATAAACTCATACAGTACCGTCCTTCTCCTGAGCTTTACCCAATCATTGTCAGCCAGGACTGTGGTCATGCAGATACGGCAAGGGTGATTGGCTCCTATGGCAGTCAGATAACCCACATTAGCCAACCGGATCTCGCGGACATTCCAGTGCGACCCGATCACAGGAAGTTCCAGGGTTACTACAAGATCGCCAGGCACTACCGTTGGGCCCTAAACCAAGTGTTCAATGTCTTTGCTTACTCCACAGTGGTCATTGTGGAGGATGACCTGGAGGTAAGATCATGAACATGTTTTTCATTATGAATGGTATTCACTGTCGTCATATTCGTCCTGCATTTGAGCATCATTATAGGTTAACCAGATCCACATAGAGAGAGTGCCGTATCTCAAAGGAAGCCACATTTTTCCTCTTTTATAATTCATAGAGAGGAATTTTGATGAGAGCTTGTCTCTCGCTCGGAGGTAATATTTTCATTTGCACATTTCTGAACCTTTCCTTTGAAATTCTCACAGGTGAACTGATTACAAAGTCTAATGTGCACCAAAAACCCATTAATAGGACAGCGGTAAAGCTTCAGTTCTCTAAAGGAAGGGATCAAGCTCCTCGTTTAACTTTGCTATTCAGGCAAACATGTTTTTTGCATACTCATTGCTATGTTCTGTGATGGATTTGATGGCTGTCGTTGCAGTGCTATAAAGGTGATTTAAATTTTTTTTGTTTAAACAAACCTCCGTTGTACTCCAGGGGAAATAGTTACCTTCAAATGTCTGAGTCATTGACAAGTAACAGTGTCCATGAACACGACATGGACAAATCTTTTCAAAATTGAATTGAAAACAAGCTCTTAGAAGTCAACTCCTTGTTTATGTCAGTTTTAAATGGTTTTGAAAATGTTGTCATTTTCAGGAAAAAAAAATGTATTGAATGATTGTGGAGTGAAAAGTAATCATATATTCCTTACACCTTGAATATATATGTATGTATGTATGTATGTGTGTGTATACGTTAGGTATTTTCAGAAGGTTTTTAAATATTTTTAGGTAATTTTTTCCCCCACATATCCTGAATTTATATCATAAATATGCCACATGACATTTTACAACCTGAACTAACTTTGTCTTGTCATAAAAAGGTCAAATTATTTGATATTTTAAAAGACTCATCAGGGGTCCTTTCCATTACATCATTTCCTTTTCTTTTTTTTATTCTGCATGCTGGTTGCACCCATGGCCGTAGCCAGCCTTTGAAAATTTGTGAGGTCCAGGGGTGGGTGGGTGTAAAAGAATTGTGCTATAATAACCTCTACAAATACAAATGCATATATACACTATAAACGCTTTAAAAGAAGTGTGAAATATGTTTTCTCTGTTTTGGAGGGATGATCATTTTTAAATCATACCCTATTTATTGCATCAAAATTTGTTAAAACTTTACTATAGTTAGGGGTGGATAATTTTATCAGCTGTTTATTATTCATGCAACAATACATATTACTGTAACAGTTTTTATTAATAACCATTGCTATATAGATGATAAGTTTACCATCTAATTTAAATTAACTAATTTAACTACTGAATGACATAGCAAAGACTTATGGATAGTGTTTGCATATTTCATTTAATTCTGGAACCTACTTGTTCTACAGATCTGTGTATTAGTGTCAAATGCTACTGTTTTGACAACATTGATAACGTTTCTGACCGAATGTGCTATCCTGTCAGTAATAACCTGTCCATGGGCTTTTTTGATTACTGTCAGTTTAAGTGCGGCGATGCAGTGTTGCCAGATATTGCTATTGAAACGAACAAAAACCGAAAAATAAATAAAAATAATATGAAATTATTTCAAATCTTTTTGCGCTGCGCCCGCACCCTCACTCACAACTCTCTCAAGAAGACTCGTTCACTCCAGCAGCATCTCGCCGTGATCATTTTCATACCACAGACGCTAAACATTGTTGCAAACTGTCTGAACTGAATTATACATGTCATGCAGACAGTCATATGAAGAGTTTAACAGCAAATTGGTCATTCAGAGAACAATTTTTATTTTTGAACATGAGAAATTTACCGAGGTCTGGACCTTGGTGACCTCATAGCTGGCTACGGGCCTGGTTGCACCATATTTGTTGGTTGTACCACATGACTTTGATTTGGCATATATATACAGTGCCCTCCACTAATATTGGCACCCTTGATAAATATGAGCAAAGGCAGCTGTGAAAATAAATCGGCATTGTTTATCCTTTTGATCTTTCCCTCAAAAAATTTACAAAATTCTAACCTATCATTGAAGTAAAACAATTGAAAGTGGGGAGAAAATCTCATGATGAAATAAATGTTTTTCTCCAATGGATGTTGGCCACAATTATTGGCACCCCTAGAAATTCTTGTGAGTAAAATATCTCTGAAGTATATTCCATTCATATTTAATTTTTTTAGCACACCAGGGTGACTAGGAGCATGAAATTGTCCAGCCATGACTTCCTGTTCCACAGGATTATAAATATGAGGAACACAAAGACCAAATTCCCTTAATCATCCATCACAATGAGAAAAAACAAAGAATATATTTCTGATGTGCAGCAAAAGATAATTGAGCTTCACAAATTAGTGAAGTGGCTTTAAGAAAAGAGCTAGAGCAGTGAAAAATCCCATTTCCACCATCAGGGCATTAATTAAGAATTTCCAATCAACAGAAAATGTTACGAAACTGCCTGGAAGAGGACGTGTGTCTATATCGTCCTAGTGCACGGTGAGGAGGAGAGTTTGAGTGGCTAAAGACTCTCCAAGGATCACAGCTGTAGAATTGCAGAATATAGTTGAGTCTCGGGGTCAGAAAACATTAGAAAAAAATTGTCAAACAGTCCCTATATCACCACATGTTGTTTGGGAGGGTTTCAAGAAAAATTCTCCTAGCTCATCCAAAAACAAACTCCAGCATATTCAGTTATCAGACATGACTGTAACTTCAAATGGGACTGGCGTCTATGATCAGATGAAACTAAAAAATTAGCTTTTTAGCAGCAAACATTCAAGATGGGTTTGGTGCACACAGGGATAAAAAAGTACCCCATGTGTACAATGAAATATACTTATGTTGTGGGCCTATTTTTCTGCTGGAGGTCCTGAACATCTTGTTTAGACACATGGCATCATGGATTCTATTAAATACCAACATATAAAAAATCAATAAGTGACTGACCCTGTTAGAAATCTTATAATGGGCCATGTTTGGATCTTCCAACCGGACAATAATCCAAACACAAACCTCAAAAACAACACAAAAATGGGTCACTGAGCACAAAACCAAGCTTCTGCTATGGCCATTCCCGTCCTCTGACCTGAACCCTGTAGAAAATGAGTGAGGTGAACTGAAGAGAAGAAGCACCAACATGGAGCTGTGAATCTGAAGGATCTGGAGAGATTCTGTATGAAGAAAATGGTCTCTGATCTCTTATCAGGTGTTCTCCAAACTCTTCAGGCATTATAGGAGAAAACTCAGAGCTGTTACCCTGGGAAAAGGACATTGCAATAATTGGGTGCCAATAATTGTGGCCAACATGAACTAGAGAAAGTATTTCTTACACAATGAGATTTCCCCCCATTTTCAATTGTTTTACTTCAATGATAGGTTGGAATTTTGTGAATTTTTGGAATGAAAGATAAAAAGGATAAACAATGCAGATTTATTTTCACAGCCGCCTTTGCTCATATTTATCAAGGGTGCCAATATTAGTGGAGGGCACTGTATATATATATATTAAGGGTGCTCCGATCAGGATTTTTGAGGCCGATTGCCGATCACAGAAAGCTGTATCTGCCGATAACGATACCGATCTTTTTAAAGCCTTCTTTTTATTATGTAGAATTATTTATAGTGATACTCCAATCAGGATTTTTAGACATTTATTCAGGGCCTGAAGTTCATTTCTGAGAATGAATTTCCCCCTTAGGTGACTCTTGTGAGAGGGGATTTTTTAATTTGAGGGGTGGAGGGGGAATTTTTTAGACATTTTTCAAAAATATATATTTATCTCACCTAAATGTTTGATCATTCAGTGCATTTTTATTTTTACAATCGTGCAATAGCTTACACACAGCACAAGCCTGATTTTGTGAGCTGTATATGAGGTGGCCTTTTATGCCAGGTTCACACATAGGCCTATTTCGTTTGCAGTGTGTATGCAGTCCATGTGTGGTATGTAAGCGGTGCAGAAGCAGCACTGACTGTGCTTTCACACAGGAGTCTGCAACTGATCTGTGGCTGTTTACCACAAACAAAACATTTATCCATTATTTTGATTTCAAATCCAAACATTGTCACTGAAAATGCTTTTTCAGCATTGTGATTATTTTTTTTACACCGTACAGTAATACAATCTTTCATAGACGGGTTTAAACATAATAAATATAAGTAAAGCAACACATTATCCAATGCTTTTTACTTTTGCATTTATGTCTAGATTTATATATTAAGTTGCTCAAGTGGCAAAACATTTACCCCCGATTTCACAGACAAGGCTTAAGCCTAGTCCTAGACTAAAATGCAATTTTGAGCTGAATCAACTGAAAAAAACTTGCTTTGACTGATCATAAAATATATCAGTGCCGTTGTTTTGTCTCAAGATGCACACCAGTAATGTTTTTTTTTTTCCTAAGAATGTTTATAAAAATGACTTAAATGTCCTAATTGAACTATGGCCTAATCCTGGCTTAGTCTAAGCCCTGTCCGTGAAACTGGGCCTTAAACTACTTTTCTTATGTTATCACAAACTTACCATTGACAGAAACAGTCAGCTCTGCTGCCTTTCCTTTTGCATTTAAATCTTTATTACAAGCAATCCTGCCGTTCATAAAGAACTTTGTTTTTCTACCTCCACGAGTACCATTTATTATTGTTTATTTAAGTGCTCTTTCCCTTTAAACCTAGCCAAAAAGCCTTATGTGTTGACTGTGAAGCACAGTAGACTTTAATTATATGCATTTATGGTGTTATTACTACATTTTCGTGTCAATCCATGTTCATATTTACCGCAAACAATGCGCTATCACTTTAATTCAGCACGTGCAGTGGAAACGATCTCTGCACTGCTCCTGGAACGCACCGCCGGACCTGCAGCCATGTGCAGTGTGAACGCTCTATTACATTATGATGAGCGCGGAAAAAATACGCACCGCATACACAATGCAAACGGATGTGAATCTGGCGTTATGTATGTGTGTGTATGCGCGCGCGCGCGCGCGCTGCGAGTGTGCAGGAGCGCACGGTCTCCAGCTAGGAGAGCGCGCGAGCGCTGAATGGTTTAAACACTGGCAAGAATTAAAAAGAAAGGCAATTTATAAACTATAGTGACGACGCGACCCTGCCTCGATTGTGCAAGTGACAGTTTCTGTCAACTGTTCAGGGTGCAGCTCGCTTATAGTGCAGATGCGATTTGATTTGAAGCCGTTTGCGCATTTTGAGAGAGAAAGAGAGAGCGCGCGCGGTGATTCACTCACGCTGTTTGTGAAATGATGTCTCACAAGGTTTTCAAATTATTTTATAAGTTATTTAATGAAGATATATGAATTGTACCTCACCTACAGCATTATCATTATTTCACCCGTGCCGGACAGAGACTGAGAATGTGCGCTGCATGTCGTGCCAAATCTCTCACAGCAGGCGCGTCATCAGCTGGAGATCGTTTTTTTGAGATCGGCCTTTTTAGAGACCGCCGATCAAACACCCCCAAGCGATTATCGGCCGATAATGATCGGTAGCCGATCAATTGGAGCACCCCTAATATATATATATATATATATATATATATATATATATATATATATATATATATACTAGTTTTTTTTCTTCCAAGAATTTAATCCTTTCAGGAAAAACTTGAAAAATGTCATGGTTTGTCACAAAATATCATAGCTTTGAAAGCACCACTTTCAAAAACAAAATAAACCTGCCTGGAAATTTCTAGTATGCCTAGTAATCCTTGATTAGCTTGCTCAGGTGTGTTTCATTGGGGTTGGAGCTGAACTCTGCAGAACAGTGTCCAACCAGACGCAGGATTGGACACCCCTGCTCTAAAACTTTCTAGATCAGGGGTGCCCAGTCCTGATCCTGGGGATCTACCATCCTGCAAAGTTCAGCTCCAACCCTGATCAAACAGCTAATTAATCTCTTAAGTAGCATTTGATAATTACAGACATCTGGGTTGCAGCAGGGCTGGAACTGAAGTCTGCAGGTAGGTAGATCTCCAGGAATAGGATTGGACATCCCTGGGCATTTTGAATAATCATAAATAAGCTCATTAGTGTATCTCAGGGGTGTCCAGTCCTGCTCCTTGAGGGTCACTGTCCTGTAGAGTTTAACACCAACCCCAATTAAACACACCTGAACCAGCTAATCAGGCTCTTGCTAGGCATTTTGGACACTTCCAGGTAGGTGTGCTGAGGCAAGGTGGAGTTAAACGCTGCAGGACACCGGCCCTCCAGTTTGGACACCCCCTGGTCTATCTAGTCTATTTAGTATAGTTGGTTGTTTGGTTACTAGTCAACCATCTTTACCCATCTCTGGTCTTTGCTGTGGCTAATATTTAAGAGTAATTGTGAAAATAATGTTCTTTAGTGGCAGTTCGGTGTATGGTTATTCTGCTGACCATTGTAATCCAGGTTGGCTCCCTCAGTTTAGCACATTTAGTTGGTCAGTGGATTAACTGTGATGGTAACATTGGTTAAGCTCTACTGAGCATCACAGTTAAGCATCACAGAGATTTCCTAAGGCTCAAAAACACTTTTTTCTCTGTACATTGTTATAAAACAGCCATCTGGCTTTACAAATGTTCACCTAACCATCTTTGAACACATCTAGACCGGCAGGACTTTTTTGTCCAGAAATTGTTTCGTGTTAATATTCGTTTGTTCTTTGTCTTTAAACCACTTTTGTTTCATCTTGTAGGTGGCCCCTGACTTTTTCGAGTATTTCCGTGCGCTCTACCCCATCTTGCGATCGGATCCGACTCTGTGGTGCATTTCCGCCTGGAACGATAACGGACGGGATGGGTTGGTCGACCCGGGCAAGGCTGATCTCCTTTACCGGACAGATTTCTTTCCCGGCCTCGGATGGATGCTTTTGAAGGAAGTCTGGGCAGAGCTGGAGCCCAAGTGGCCCAAGGCATTCTGGGACGACTGGATGCGGCAACCAGAGCAGCGGAAGGACCGTTCGTGCATTCGTCCTGAGATCTCGAGGACTATAACGTTCGGCCGGAAAGGTGTCAGTTTGGGTCAATTTTTTGACCAGTATCTGCGCTACATAAAACTCAATACTGAATTCGTGCCTTTCACTAATCTGGACTTGTCCTACTTGGTCAGGGAGAAGTATGATGAAACCTTTGAAAAGGAAGTGTATAGCGCCCCCTTGGTGAAGGTGGAGGAACTACAGCAAGGTGGAAGCCTGAAAGGCTCCGGGCCGTTTCGAGTTCGTTACTCCAGCAGAGACAGATTTAAAGTGCTGGCCCGCAACTTGGGAGTTATGGATGACTTAAAGTCAGGGGTTCCCCGTGCTGGTTACAGGGGCGTAGTCAGCTTTATTTCCCGCGGACGAAGAATTTATCTGGCTCCCCCTGAGGGCTGGACTAAATATGACACCAGCTGGAGCTGAGGAGGATAAGCTTTGGACCACAATAGACCAGAAAGAGAAAACTCACAACTATTATTACAAGTACAGGAGGAGAGAAACGCCCTCTCAAACCAAAGAAAACCGAGGCAGGGTGTGATAGGTTGAGGAAAGGTTGTGAGTATAAAATAACTGCTGTTTTGTTATGGAGGAACACCCAGGAATGCTGGGAACAGCACAAAAAGTTGGTGCATTGTGTTTGCGCAGCAATCATGCAACAATCTTCCCTCAGAGAAAACAGAGTTACGCTGCAAACAGCTCCTATGCAGAATCACTCATTCTGACATGGAGAAAAATTATCTGATTGTTTGTTTTTCCTTATTTGAACGTACTGACCTTTGTTGATTTCACATCAATCCAAAAGGCATATAAGAGGTTTTATATTTTATCCTACCACAGTGTCTTTTGGGTGAATCTCACGATAACACTCAATGGAAAAAATTATATTTGCATATATGCAGAAAAACGTACCTTTTTTTTTTTTTTACATTGTCATCGCAAAATCATTTTTTCCTTAAATTATCTTTAAGGAATCTGACCATTTTACTTTTTTTTTGTAATTTTCATTATTCTCAGTGATGATTTTAATTATAACAGGAATTACCGTATAATTAATATATAGTATTACTGTAATAATATTATATATATATAATTAATAAGTTTTATTATTATGTGCTTAATTTTAATACATTTTTTTGCTTAAAAATGTGTTCTTGACCAGTGAGATTCAGCCTTTTAAAGACCAATCTGAGTGTTAAAAGCCCTTTTGCCAAGTTTTATGAGTCCCTGACATCATTATAAATGAAGATTGTGTATAATTGTTGTCTAATTTGATCGATGCATTCATATGAAAGTGCAGACTCGTTCATTTGACTTTTATGTAGCACCGTTGAATCTATGAAGTTCAAGCTTGTTGCCAGAAATTATTCAAGGCTCGTGTAACTGACATACCAAAACTCTGGACAGCATCTCTTTTGTGCCATTCTGTTGAAGTACTGTACATGAGCCTGTTTTTGTTTTAACTGCTCTTCCTGGACCGGGAGAGCTCTCATTGCTTTTTAAAGATGTTGTAGGTTTGTTGCAAAACCAGTGGTCATAGAAATCGCTTTATATGTTCTTACGGATGAAATGAATGGATTTCAGTAGGCCAGAGGAAACATTTTAATTAAATGTACTGTATCTAAATGTTTGGGAGAGAAATTATCTGATAGTAATGCATATGCAGTATGAAGAAGTGTGAAACCACTGCCTGACATGTTTATAACTTTAATACATTGAGAATAAAACAGACTATTTTGATATTTGGCAATATATACTCTATTTTATGTCTTTTTTGTCCATTTAAACATTCATTTGGGAATAATCTTTAATTTGTTTAAGTCTTAAATGTTTAATTTTCTCTTTTAAAGCCACTAATTTTGAAGTTTGTAAACGTGTTCTTTCTGTGTCATGTTGGTTGTTAAAGCTGAAATCCTATCTGGTGACTTCCTTCCAGGGATCATTTGTCCAAACCCCCAACATCAGCACTGATCCAGGCGCCATTGTGACACCTTTGACGTCTCTGTCGCTCCAGATTTCCTTTCTCATTCCTCTTGTGTCCTGTTGACTTCCTGTCTCATGGCTCTCTGTGGTTGACTTAACTACGTTCTTTTCCTGTTCTTGTACAACCAACAGCAACTTTCGAAAAGCCAAAGGATGTGTGTTACTGATTAGATGAATTGGACATTAATTTTGTTTCTTTAGCCATTAATCAGATTCATTTTTCTGGGAAATGGGCAGTGGTGAATCATACTAGAACATCTCATTCTAGCATGATTGATTAATTGGTTGATCATATTGCCGCCACAGATCAGGGAAATGAGTAGTAGCTGAAATTAAGTGGTTCAGAATGTATCAAGCTTTCACACTTTACTACTTGTTCAAAAGAGCTAATTTAATAGACCTCTTTCAAGCCCCTTTTCCACCAACAGAGTGGAATCTGGAAATGCTTTTTGCAAACCGGCCCCAATAAGCAGCTGGTCTCAAACCAAGATGTTTTCAAAACAACAGCTCAGTCTGGCAAGATTTATGCAAACACAACTAGGTTGTCTTCTTATACTCAAACAAAGCTGTCTATACTAGAAACACCCAATGCAGCAATGTGTTTATTTGACAGACGCCCAACTCCCATGTGCGTTAAGATACACATAAAATAAGACGTATCATATTAGTGAATTGATTGCTATGAACTTTAAGAACATATACAAGTTATCTTTCGGCTCTGAAATATAGTTGTAAAGGCCTGTTCACACCAAGGATGATAACTATAAAGATAATGATAAGAGTTCTAAAAAAATCATTCTCAATATGAAAGAATAGCAGAGTCCACAACTCCGCTGTAAAAATAAAGGCACAGAGAAGCATTATCGTTGGAATCACTTTCAGAACTTTTCAGATTTTTTTCCAGCTGACGAATGGTAAAAATACTGACACCCAATCAGAATTAATCCTGCTATAATGAGCTTGAGAATTTAAACCGGCAGACGAGTGTGTGCACTTAGAATAAACGGATGATATTGTCTGCTGGTGTGGATGCCAATATATTTATCTTTATAGTTCTCGTTCTTGGTGTGACTGTGCCTTAAGCCTGCTCAAAATTCAATGTAGATATGCATAAAAGCCAGACTAAATTATTCCCGCTCTGACGCACATCACCCCCTAGTATCAATATACAGTTGAAATAGTGGTGTAAATGCATTCCTGCCATCTCAGAGCAGCATTAAAGAGTCTGTATAAATGCCACTTCAGAAGCACTTCTGTGACACCTTTGCAGTGTAAATGACTTCTGAAGGTCATTCATTAAGTCATAGGAGTCCTTCATTTTCTGTGTTCCGCTCGCTCTCTCGTGCACAGTTGGTGAGATCTAGTGAACCACTCTTTTCAGTGCACAGCGTAATGTTTGTCATCAGCACGCAAAACTGGGGACAAGGGAAGATAACTTTTGGATTTAGACTATTTAGGTACCAGCCAAAAGTCTTGTGAATCACTCTGAAGTCTTACAAACGAAAGTGTGAAAACCGTAATGTTTAATCATAAAAACAAAGTGTCTGTAAATTAAACAAACATACTTTATTTGGTTTAACAAGCATTAAGTAGTTTAAACAAAGTGGCCATTTGTCTGGCAACTGAACATACACTGAACACATTTCGTTGATACCTACTTCACTGGTAACAAGCATTCAGCATATACTGCTAATATATAGAATAACTTTCAAACAATTTAACATCAATGCAATCAAATGTATGGTCCATTATAATCCAATGATGAAAACACCACCTCTCACAACAGAAAACAAAATTATGCCTCTCCATTATAAATAACCAAAATTCAAAAACAAGCAAATGATTCATATTGGGAGGAAAAATATTAACATTGAAAATAATGCTTTTTTTTTTTTTACTGTCAACAAGCAAAATAAAACTGAACTACTGAGGAGGTATTAGAAAATCCACTACATTACAGGATAACACTGCGATATGAGCTGTTTATTGACTAACACCATAACAGTCTATGTGACAGACAAACTCTCTGTTGCTACCAGTTGCTACAATGCCATGCATCCTCCGAAAAAACTGCTGCCTTTTGTGTTCTGTCTATCGTGTTTGTTCAACTAGGAGAAAGATACACAAAGAGAAAATGACATAAGTGCACAAATTCAGATAAGAACTGTTTTGACTTTTCTCAAAACATTGACTAAATATATACATTTTCTATTAACAAAAACCCCAAAATTAGAGTTCTATTATTATTTGGTCTGCTGCATACTAATGTTTTATTCACTTCCCATTCACTTTCATTTTATGGAAAAGAGCAACATAGACATTCTTCAAAGTATCTTATTTTTTGTTCCTCAGAAAAAAGGCGGTTGAACAGGATTCTGAAATAACTGAATAAATGAGCAAATTTACTTTTTTGTGAATTATCCATTTAAAGACTGAATATTAACACTCACTATATGAAGAGATGTCAATCTCCTCTGGAAGTTCACTGATGTTCACCTCAAACCTGTCCTGAACATCGTTCAAAGTGCGGGCGTCAGTCTCATCTGACACAAAGGTGATGGCCAGACCTTTCGTTCCAAACCTGCCGGCCCTCGCAACCTGAAGGAATGAGAAAAGTTAAAGCTGTTCAGATGGATCCTTTCACACTCCATAACTTGGCTTTTTTGACATTATTACTTTCACATAAACTAAACCAACCCTGTGCAGGTATGTGTCTGAATCTTCAGGCATGTCATAGTTGAAGGCGATGTTGACTCTTTCGATATCCATACCTCGGCCAAACAGGTTTGTGGCCACCAGAATCCGTCTCTGGAAATCCTTGAATTGCTGATATCGAGCTAATCTGGGATAATAATAAGAGTCTCAAATGTGATATGAGCACCTAAAAAAATCCTACAATCATAACTGTAACATTAAAAGTTTTTCACCTTTCGTCTTGAGGCATTGCTCTATGAATGGCAATGGCAGGGAAATTTTGCTCCACCAGCAACTGAGCCAGAGCAATACAACGCTGCACGGACTTCACGAAGATCACCACCTGCAATACTAAACAGCTGTAACACTGTACCAGCCAGCCGTCTTCATCAAATACCAATGACCACTTCAAACCAAGTGCAAAAATTCTCCCACTGAATTCGCTTTTTTTCCATAGCTTACGTCAATCTTTTGGATTGCTTGGCAAAAACTCCAGAAACCAACAATCCAAATAAAAGTTTGGATTTTATATATATATAATATAGTAAATGTAAACTTTTATTCAGAAAGGATGCATTACATTGATCAAACGTGACAGTAAAGTAATTTACAATGTTGCAAAAGATTTCTATTTAAAAAAAATGTCGTTCTTTTGAACATTCTAGTCATCACAGAATCCTGAAAAAAAAAGTATCATGGTTTTCGCAAAATTAAGCAACAAAAACACTGATAATAATAAATGTTTCTTGAGCAGCAAATCAGCATATTAGACTGATTTCTGAAGGATCATGTGACACTGAAGACTGGAGTAATGATGCTAAAAATTAAAAACAGCAATTTTAAATTGTAATATTTTACAATATTACTGTTTTTACTGTATTTTTGATCAAACAAATGCAGCCTTGGTGAGAATAAGATAATTATTTCGGAAACATTTTTAAAAAAATCTTATGGACCCTAAACCATATATATACACATTATTTAAGGTTAGGGTTGTAAAATTGCATAATTACGTTACATCAAAGCTTTATTTCCAGGTTTAAGATTGTAAATCCCAGATTCTGAATGTGGTTTTGAACTCAATTGTATTTTATCCTCACAATTTTACTTCCATCTATTCCATTTCATTGGGCTGTAGTTTGCATTTAATTGGATAAACAAAATCTGTATTCAAATGGGTTGCTTTGTATTTTTATTTGTGAATGACCAGAGTGCATGTCGCTTTCAGATATGCAAATGTTTCTTAGAAAGCGGCAAAAACCAGTGTCTCTTCCTCGAGTCACTCTCGGTTTGCATCGACTTGGAGTTTGGGGACTTTTTGTGTGTGTCCTGCTGGTCTCTCCAGATACCTGATTGAATTCCAACACATCCAGGAGGTCAAAGAGCTTCCTGTTCTTCTCGTTGTCCTTCAGCTTGACGTAGTACTGCTGGAGGCCATGAAGCGTCAGCTTGGTTTCGTCGTCCACAAAAATTTCCATCGGCTAGGACACCCAGTGGAAGCAGGGGGAAGGTGAGGAGGGGTGGGAGAGGAGCGTGCAGGTTCACGGGGTTAAGATTGTGTGAAGACACATACAGCAAAGTTGACAAGACGAGGGTGGTGCAGATAATAATGTTACAAGGGTGTGAAAGAGGAAGTGGTGTTTATGACAGTGTGACGGCATGGGTGGAATGGGTGGAAAGGGGAAAAAAGACACCAGAACAAAGAAAAACAAGGACAAAAGAGGTATAAAGATTTTAGCGAAGGACAGTGGTGGGGGAGGAGACGACAATGAGAAGGAGAACATGGTGTTAGAAAGGAGAGAGTTATGAAACAGCAGGAGAAAGGGAGGGAAGAGAAGGGATGGGGGTTAGATTCACCCTCCCCTCCCGTCCCAAGCCAATGAGGACACAACACACACACACACTTACTGTCTCAACACGTTGATAAATGCTACCCTGCTGTCCTAGGCTACTTTTAGCTACCAATATCAAGCCTAAACTCTTATCTGTGCTATTTCTAAATAAACGTTCAAAAACTACAGTTCTACTATAGAGGAACACAAAGTAAAACTACTTCTGTTACATCAATCAATGTGCAGTTTGACAGAAATGTTAGAACTCAGAAATGAGTTTAAGTAGCATAAAGTCAACATGAAATCAAAACCCTATCTGACCCTATTTGCTTTCTAAATACACACTCCTGTTCATAATATGACTGATTCATCGGTGCACATTATTCCACAGAACAAAAAAAAACATTTGTCTCTGTAGCCTTTCATTAAAATGTAATAACTTGCTCTGCCTTAACATCCCTTTTTTGGATGATTTCACCAAGGCCACAGCAACAACCTCATGGCAATTCATAGCTATTTTACTTTTTGGCGAATTGGAGAAATGCAGACTTCTCCAATCATTTAGCCCTTTTAATTCATCTGCAATCGAATGCAAGCTTGCATTAAGATCTGCCTCCATCCAGTCAACAACCGATGGATTGAACCAAGCCCATCCTACATGTTCTTCTTTTTATTTAACTCTAAAAATAAAAGTGTTAAGAAAAGATCTGTCGCTACTTCTGTTGAACCGCAACTTCGAACAATAGCCAAATAGCCATAGAGTCATTAAGTACAAGGCCAATTTTAGTCAGATTCATGTGTGTACATGCTAAATGAAAGCGAAGTACAATATTGCATTATCTAGATCAGGTACAACTTCAGTCGGACTAAAGCTTTTGAATAACATGTAAAAAGGCAAATAATTTTTTTTAGCCTGACATTTAGGATACTGTTGTATGTAATCCAGCCTTTCTAAAATCTTGCTAATAGTTAACTCCATATTTTAGTTCATGTTATTGTGGTAAGTTACAATGATAATAAAAGATTTGACAAAAAGAAGCATTGCAATCTGGTAATTTCAACATTCAGCCCCCAAACCAGTCAAAAGCGTGTGGCAGCTGATTGCAACGTTCATTAAAATTATGATCCACTCCACCATCCAATCAAGTCCCACCCCACATTCTTACTGTTTTATTCTGAAATTGTCTCTTTCTATGCAAGTAATACAAGTTATGAATGCTGACTTTTCATGTTGACTTTAAACACTCATAAACCACCTCACACAATACTGCAACACTGTTAAACATTTAGCAGTGCGAGGTTCAGAAGGCCAAATTCATGTGCCAGATTGTTTAATTAAATATACAGAGAACATCCTCGATCTGATCTGATCTGGTAGACTTATGTTTTAGGATCTTGGCTACTAAAAACAAGCTAAAAAGGTTTTGCAAATAATAGCAAACAGTGATGGCCATGGAAAATGACTGAGATCAAAATCTAACTATTAGTCCCTTGACAGAAGCGCTAAACTCCACCTCCAACCGTGTCTGACACAGTAGCACTGCGAAATGCACATTTGCACTTACCTTCGAGACATTTAGGCAAATCTATCTTTACTGTCTGTCAATAAAAATAAATCCTCTCTTTGCTGCTGAGCTGGTCTAAAGCTCGTTTTCCTATATTGTCTCCAACCTAATGTTGACCTCAAATCAGTGGATTACATTAGGCAGCATCTCTTAGGCTGTATTTATGTATTATAACTCTCACTAAATAAGCACTAAAGAGTGGATGTTAGAATCTGTGTGTGTTAAAAATAGTCATCATTTCATAGTATATTATGGTGCAAGGAGAATATTTAGTAAAGCCACGCCCCTCACAAGTCATTCCGAATATTTAAAAGGGGCTCAAAGTTGTATTTATGGTTTCTTTTTGAGTCACGACTTTGTTGCGAATGGCCACCTAACGGTTCTTCAAGAGCGTCTCTATCTACACCCGCGCATGTCTCCTCTCTCATCTAAGTTTCTTCATCATCTCATCCCTCTCGCTCCGGTCTTCCGCAGCTTAATCCTCCCTTTCTCTCTCTTCTCTTGTCCCTCACACCCGCGCATTCTTTCTCCTCCGCTTCGGGCCAGTTTCATCGCCTTGATTTTAACTTAGTGACAGACAGTTTGTCTTTTTTCTTGGGGGCAGATGAGGAACCGTTCTAATCAGAGACTGTCAGCTGGATTGATGAAGAGCTGTTCCATCATTGGTTGGTCCACCTGAACTGATTTATGCCACCAAAGACTAAATCTTTTGTTTCATTTTATTCCTGCTGTCTGCTTTGTTAAAGAGTAATTAACTGCAGCCCTGGAGTGCCAGTTTGTCATGAATCTTATGTAGTTTTTAGCAGCTGGCTTGCTTTGTTGGGCCGCCACTTTATCGGTTTTAGTTTTGTGCCCCTTGAGAGTCTCTGGCAGTTGACAACAGAATTCATGAAGCTCCGACAAGTGCTTCTCCTCTTAATTAAAGGTTATTTGAGGACAGATCTCTAGGCTGGAATTACAGTCGAGCAGGAACTAAAGCAATTTGTCTTGATAAATAGATACTGAGAGTGAAATAATAGTCAAATGTGAAGGATTTTTGGTCTCTAAACACCTATATGGTTTTGAAAGATGCGTTTATGCTTTGATTTTATGTCTCTTAAGTGAATTTGAAGATACACTAGATTCCTTCCCTTAGAGACATCCTCTTATCCTGTTTAAAATACATTGGATGGACTCTTCATGACTTTAGAAAAGGTTGTTAAAGGAACTATTTAAATTTACAGTGGACTGAGCCTGATGGATGGTGCATTATCGGTTGGCCAAACGGACGTGTGACCGTGTTTGCCAAATGCCGACGCAGCGCTGCCAGCTGAGGCGGGGATTAAGGACTTAACATCTTTTTCGCCGTGCCTCTATTAGTTAACAGTCTGTGATTATCAAACGGGCAGCAAAGAGGGGCATTTAGCGTTACGATGTCTCAGAGAGGCCGTAAATGGATCCCACTCCTGAGCCTGCTCTTTCAGGTGTGTATGAGGTGGTCTTGTGAAAGGAAGGAGCTGTTGACATGGTAGAAGTAGGAGAGGCGTAATTACATCTTGCATGAACTTTCTGCAGACAGGACGGATCTCTTTACTCAGGGTGGCACTGAACATCATGACCTGCTTCTCGTGAGGGGTCATACGAAAGATCTCCTGGACATCACGCCGCATGTCTGCAGGGGACAGTAAAAGAACAATGCATTTATATTATTAAAATTAATAATTATCATAGCTGTGTTTGGAACAGCATGCTGCTCATACTGTTTCTGAACTACAAGGTCCAAGGTTCTTTATTATTTGTCACATACACAATCATACAGGGTATAATCAGTAGTGAAATGTAGGTCAGGACAGGTCCACTCAATGGACAGTGCAAAAAAAAAAAAAAATGAAACATAACACAAGAGAATATATATAAATATAGGTAAGAGTAAGATCAAAAATGAGAGAAAATAATAATAAAATAAAATAAAAATAAAATAAGGAGTAAAATGTGCAATGAAATAAAATAAAATGTGCAATACAGTCTACTGTGGATTTAATAAATATTAATATAAACAGGGATGTGCAAGAGGAATGTGCAAACAGGTTGTACCGGGTATGTACACATAGCAGCAATGCGGATGATGGAGAATAATGAATGATGAATGTTTTTACAGTTTATTAAATTGAGTCCTGTAGATGTTATGAGACTGAGTTCAGGAGCCTGATGGCCTGTGGATAGAAGCTCCTCCTCAGTCTCTCAGTTTTTGCCATCATGCTCCTGAAGCGCTTGCCAGATGGCAGTGTGATGAAAAGACGGTTACCGGGGTGATTTGAGTCCTTGATTATTTTTGCAGCTCTGCTTTTGCAGCGTTTGAGGTAGATGTCCTGCAGAGAGGGGAGGGCAGACCCAGAGATGCGCTCAGCTAAGCGCACGACTCTCTGCAGAGCTTTGCAGTCCTGATTTGTGGCGTTACTGTACCACACTGAGATGCACACAAAGCAGCTCCGCGCTCATAAAAGCTGCTTAATCAGGAATTATAGCTAAAATGAAACGACACGTTTCTGAGGACAGTCGGTTCCCTTCAGATACATTCATATAAAAACATCCGCGCTGCGTTTTGACTTAAAGTGCAGCTCATATTTATTCAATGACATCATTGCCTTTTGAAGTTGAATCCAGTATCGTGACTCTTGTCTTTCTGTCCCCAACTGTAGAACTCTTGAAAATATAATTACATTTCTTATACCATTTAACATATTTAAAACTTTTTATGGCCTTAAGTTTGATACAACTCACTTTAGGAGTTTTTAAGAACCCGCGGGGAGGTAGCCCGTCGGGCAGGGCAGTCACAGGGCTCGAAATTAAATTTTTCACTTGGTAGCACTGGTGCTCCCAACTTCAAGAAGTTAGGAGCACCAAAAAAAATTTAGGAGCACCCACTGAAAACTGCCAATTGAGCGGAAGGGCTGGCAACATCCTTCCTGATGATTAAAAATCTTCATCAATTGAACCTGATCCTTAAGCTGCAGTGCTTTGTTTTTTATACATGCAATATACAGAGGCAAGATGAGAAGAAAATGTAATTTAAACTTTTCTCAAAACCCCTCAGAAATACATTCATATAAACCCCCACTCCCAATTCAATATTTAGGATTTCCCTTCCATATTTCGCATAGTGAACGTTGAGCTTGCTCAGGCTGCTACAGTATTTACTTTTCTTTGTGTCCGTCTTCAGCGTTAATGGCTGTTTACACACTTGGCAATATTTCCACACAAATTAAATTTTGGAAAATGATTTCAATGCAGTTTGTGCAAGTGCGGTCACAAAACCGGTCAGTTCCAAGTAGGGTTGGGCGATATGGCAAAAATATATCAATATTTCATGATTTTATCACGATTCTTTGTCATGTTAGTTTTACTATTTTGTCTGAGCAGTATGGCCAGACTAATTTCCCTATTATAAAGACAAAGCCTTTCAAGGTAACAGAATATAAAAAAGAATGGTGGATATTTAGGCCAAAGTGGGTGAAGATAAAAATCTTTGTCATTATTTTATCTTTGTTATTAAAAAATAAGAACAAAGATACACATTACAAATACACATAATATACAAATAAAATAAACAGTGTTTTATTTTCAGGTGCAACAGGCATATTTAGCAGGAGCATTCAAGAAATTGAGTGAACAAATATAAAAATAAATCACTATATAGATTGATTCCTATTAAAGTAACTATTATTTTTTTCAGTCAAGAGTAGTTAGTTATTTCTTTCTCTTTGTGTTTTGTTGTTTTAACATTAAAGAATAAAAATTATGTCATCTGTCTGTCGATTCTGTCAGTTTTTTTATAGTAATACCATCATTTACTCACTCAAAATTAGTTTTAAACCTGAGTTTCTTTCTTTAAATTAATATAGGTTTGGGACAACATGTGAGTGAGTAAATAATGACAAATAAAATTTTAGGGTGAACTATCCCTTTAATTACAGTCGGCTGCATGTTTAGTTCTGTCCCTTTAAGAGCTGCACGCATCTAATATACAGGCACGCATCCATTCCTCTCAGCTGTTTACTCTTATTTTAGACATAACTAACTGAGTCTATATGTAAACCTTGTGTGTTTTGACAGTATTAGCTCAAAATATAACTTAGTTCAGTAATCAGGCGCTGTTAGACAGGCTTTTCAGTTCGCGCGCTTCAGGTGCAAAGGCTCAGAAAAAGCGCACGTCAGACCAGCGCGTGAATGAAAAGCTTAACCGGCAAGGCTTTAAAACACACGCAAATAATGTACTTTTGTGATTGTGAATAAGTGCAGTGTTTCGTGAGTGTAACTCTACCGCTGAGTTAACACTGAATGGATGTGGCGTTGTACAGTACATACAGACGGCGGCACCAGAACTGCAACTGAAAGAATGTGCGCTGTGGCACGATACTACAATATTTCTTCAAAAGCAGATCGTGGAGACATTTTTAACGTCCACGATCAAAAATCGTTATATCGCACACCCCTAGTTCCAAGTTAGCTCCCTGTCACGTGGCACATGCTGTGCAGTAATTCGCGAACGTTTAGCAGAGAACTGTAGAGGTCGCACCACAACAATTATTTGCACTCGCACAAATGCTCCCAAATATATTTTGGAGTCGCACAGATTACATTTCGGGAGCATATGCGACCAAAATGGTCACAATTTCGAGCCCTGAGTAGGGCTGCACGATATATTGCATGCGATATGCATGCGCATCTCCTCAGTAAAGCCGGTTCCTTGATTAGCGGTTAATCTCCATCACCTGTTTTAAAATGGAGCGGCATTTAATACACAGAGCCATAGTTCACTGACAAGCTACGCATATATCGACTGATATATCGCCTTTGATATGAACGCGATATATGCGTAGCTTGTCAGTGAACTACGGCTCCGTGTATTAAATGCCGCTCCATTTGAAAACAGGTGATGGAGATTAACCGCTAATCAAGGAACCGGCTTTACTGACGAGATGCGCATGCATATCGCATGCAATATATCGTGCAGCCCTAGCCCTGAGTCATACATTTTGGTAGCCCGACTGGTAAACACAATAGCCCCGGGACGTCGGGCTAGCGATTTTGCGAGCCCTGCACAGTCGTGTGTGTAGAGAGAGTAGAGCAGGGGACTCAGGACACAGCACTGCGGGGCTCCTACGTTCAGGGTGATGGAGTTGGAAGTGAACTGGCCCATTTTCACCACTTGTGGTCTGCCGGTGAGGAAGTCTTGAATCCAGTCACAGAGTGAAGTGTTTAGGCCGAGGTCTGAGAGTTTGACAGCTAGCTTGGTGGGGACTATAGTGTTGAAAGCTGAGCTATAGTCAATGAATAGCAGTCTGACATAGTTGCCATTTTTGCTGTCAATATGTGTGAGGAAAGAGTGCAGTACCTGAGAGATGGCATCATCAGTAGACCTATTTGGGCGATAGGCAAACTGGAGAGGGTCCAAAGTAGCAGGGATGGAGGAGCATATGTGTTTCTTTAAAAGTCTCTCAAAAACCTTCATGACTGTTGATGTGAGGGCAACTGGGCGATAGTCATTCAGGCAAGAGGGTTTACTGTTCTTAGGCACAGGGATGATGACAGATTTCTTAAATGAGGTGGGAACCACAGAGGTAGCAAGGGACTCATTAAAGATGGAAGTAAACAAACCAGCAAGCTGGTCGGCGCATGATCTCAGAACGCGGCCAGTAATCCCATCAGGTCCGGCGGCTTTCCTGATGTTTACTCTCCTTAGTTCTCTCCGAACCTCGTCCTCCGACACGGTGATAACATGATCATCATCGTGCTCTGTCTGCTGCTTCCTGACGCGCTGATCGGCAGAGTCGCGCCGCCATTACATTCGAAGCGGCCGTAGAAGGTGTTTAACTCTTCGGCCAACAATGGATCTGCTCTCACCTCGGCGGAGGAGTTATTTCCAGAGGAACAGATGGTCTTCAGTCCCTGCCACATGTGAAAATGTGACTCAATTCTCTCCCTGTATCGGAGTTTAGCAGCTCTAACTGCCCGTCGGAGAGCATAGCACGTTGCTTTGTACTCGCTCATGTTTCCTGACAAAAGACCGGCGTTGTATGCGGCAGTGCGTTGGTTAACCGCAGCACGGATTGTTCTGTCCACCCACGGTTTCTGATTTGAGAATGTCCTTATTGTTACCGTTTCAGTGGCTTGGTCGGTTAGCATGTTGACAAAGCTTAATGCTACATCCGTGAACTCGCTGACGTCAGCTGAACTCGCCCGGAACATGTCCCAGTCGACGTCATCAAGAGACGCCTGTAGCATAGCTTCAGAGTGGGAGGACCAGCGCGTCACTTCCCTCTCCCCCGGGGATTCCTGAACGATCCTTTGTTTATATTCTGGTGTGAGGAAAATGGCGGCGTGGTCCGATTTACCAAAAGCCGGCAGGGAACTAGCTTTGTAGGCATTCTTAAACTGAGTGTTGCAATGATCCTGTGTATTCGGTCCTCTAGTTGGACAGGATACATGCTGATGGAAGTTCGGCATGACCTTCCTGAGGTTGGCTTTGTTAAAGTCCCCCGCGATGATAGAGGCAGCGTCAGGGTGTTTGTTGATGTAGCCGCTGAGCTCGTCGTGTAGTTTGGACAAGGCCAAGCCGGTGTCTGCCTGAGGTGGAATGTAAACGGCAGTAGCGATGATCGCTGGGAACTCTCGGGGCAGATAGAATGGGCGGCAGATAATGGAGAGATGTTCCAGATGAGGCGAGCAGGAACGCGACAGAATGGAGATATTCCTGGGGTCACACCATTTCTTGTTAATCATGAAACACACTCCACCACCTTTGGTTTTTCCGGCCTCGGCTGTTCTGTCCATCCGTAAAACAGAAAAGTTATCAGACGGTGTTGCAGTGGTGTCCGGGACCGAGGGAGTGAGCCATGTTTCAGTCAAACAAAGGATGTTACAGTCCTTAATGTCCCGTTGGAAACTTATCCTGGCTCTAAGATCGTCCATCTTATTTTCCAAGGATTGGACATTAGCGAGCAGAATACTCAGTAGAGGAGGACTGTGAGCCCTTTTTCTCAGTCTATCACGAATTCCAGCTCGTCGCCCGCGGTGTTTCTTTCGCCTCCTGGGATTATTCAGGCGGCCTTTGTTAACCTCGGTGTTCCGAAGTATCTGCAATGGCCACGCTGGATCCGTGGATAAAGTGTCCTGAAGCAGGTTAGTGCAGCGGTGTCCAATGTCCAAAAGTGTTCTTTTGTCGTATATAAATAGTGCAGACGTTATGCGTGTAAAAAGAGAAAGTAAAAATACGTAAAAAAGTATATAAAAGCACAAATTGAGCGGAGCCATCCTTAACGTTGACTGTACAGAGCAGCGCCGCAAGCGGTACAGTACATAGTGTCAGTATGGATAGTGTGCGCAGAAAACTGTGCAATGTTTACACATTTTTATTAAAAACTGAATTAAAATGCAAAGGATTATTTTTGGTTTCATAAAACAAAGGTCATGTGACAACAATGGAACAGTAGAATAATGCCTATTGTTTCAACTACAGCTTTTAAAGAGAAATGCGTGTGTGTACTGCACAGAATTCAGTATAATTTCATTCTGAACACAGCCATAGTCTCATAAACGGTATGCTCACCAAGCTGCTCCAGCATCTTGTCGCATTCGTCCAGGATGAAGTGCTTGATGTGGCGCAGGTTGAGACTCTTGTTGCGAGACAGAGCTAGAATGCGTCCAGGAGTTCCCACCACCACATGAGGGCTCTCTCTCTTCAGAACCTCCTCATCCTTCTTTATAGATAAACCACCAAAGAACACTGCCACCTGGGGGAGAGAGACAGTGAAAGCAATTGAAGGTGAGAAAAGTTTGTGCACAGCAATATTAAAAAGTAACAGTTTGTTAGATTTGCAGATCATGACTTCCTTTTAAATTCAGCTCCTTGATTTTCAATGACATAGCAAACAAGAAGTGTAAGTGTATCAAAGTGTAGGTTTTATTTATACATTTCATTTATCAGTATGGATTACCCATAAATGTGGAATATTTCAAGAAACATTAGATGATATAAATAATCTATTGTATTATATATATATATATATTTTAAATGGCTCTTAAAAATGTATTTCATTTATATATTTTCATTACATATACGTAAATGACATATCTTTAATTTTACAGAACCTAGTGGAACACTTTATTTCCATCACAAAATGCCAAATATCAATATATTGTCTACAGAATAGATTATTTCAGATTATTTTTGGTGCTATAGGCAAAAAAGGCAAAAGTCGTCTCTCAAGGCTGCATTTATTTGATTGAAAATACAGTAAAAACAGTAATAATTGATGTGAAATATTATTACAATTAAAAATAACTGTTTTCTATCAGAATGTATTTCAAAAAACATATTTATTCCAGATGCAAAGATGAATTTTCAGCATCATTACTCCAGTCTTTAGTGTCACATGATCCCTAAGAAATCAGTCTAATATGCTGATTTGCTGGTCAAGAAACATATCTTATTATTATCAGTGTTGAAAACTCCATATTTTTGTGGAAACTGCGATACATTTTTTTCAGGATACTTAAATGACTATAATGTTCAAAAGAACAACATTAATTTGAACTGATTATTATAACACTATGAATGTCTTTTACTGTCAGTTGTGAAAAATGTAATGCATCCCTGCTGAATAAAAGTATTAATTCTTAAAGAAAAATCTTACTGACCTCAACATTTTTGAACAGTAATGTTTTGTTCCAAACATAGACTAATGAAATTCCTCTGTGATGTGACTGAATTTCATAGTAATTCATTTATAATTCAGTAAATTGCTCTTCCAATTGAAATTCCAACACAAGAATGGAAAGAGAGGCAATTTTTACATCAGTCATAACCTCTTGTACAGTACAGATCAGAAGAGATTTTAAAAAGTAAGTAGTCCTCATATAGCCTGCTTTAGTAAATCTGAAACGTATGAACTAAAGCTTTCCTAGAATTGTAAATTTGTCTTCTTACCTTGACACTGGGCATGTATTTGGAGAAGCGCTCGTACTCTTTGCTGATCTGGAAGGCCAGCTCTCGGGTGTGACACATCACCAACACTGATACCTGGGTGAAAGCAATCACTGGTCAACCCCCAAAATTGTGGGATGGCACATAAAGCACACTCAGAGACATCATTTTATTTATGTCTTAGTTCTTTGTTTTCAAAGCCTTTAAAAAGATTGCCATTACCTGCCCAGTCACTGGCTCCAGCTGCTGAAGGGTGGCCAACACAAAGACAGCCGTCTTCCCCATTCCAGACTTGGCCTGACATAATACATCCATCCCCAGGATCGCCTGAGGAATGCATTCATGCTGAACTGGATGAGAAAAAAACACACACAAATATATTTAAATATAAAATGTCAAACTGATATTCTGAAAGCAAAGAACCTTAAATGAACATGTTGGATTGCTCACCTTCAGATGGATGCTCAAAGCCGCAGTCCACTATAGCTCTCAGCAGTTCTGGTTTGAGAAGGAAATCCCTGAATCCTGAGGAGTGGATGGACACATATGACCCTTTGACCCCTTCTTTCCTGATGGATATTCCGCCATCGTTGTGTCCAAGGCCTGTGTCCCCGACACCACCCGCATCAACCTCATCCTCCTCATAGTCCAACAGCTCGTTCTCAACGTCGTTCTCCGTCATCCTGTGGAGAGTTTGGGAAGAGAAAACAAATAAATACATAAGTAATCAAACTAAATTAATTATACAGTGACAGTCCCTCTTCCTGTTAATCATTATGTAATGTAATCATCAATATCTCATATCTACTATCATCTGCTATATTTTCTGTGTGTTTGTGTGTGTGTGTGTATATATATATATATATATATGTTTATATATATATATATACACACACACATTTATTTTATTAGATTTGATAACATGATTAACATTTATTAACACACACCACACACACACATATAATGTTATCAAATATAATAAAAAATACTATAAATTATATATAAATTTTACTTGATAACATAATTATTCATAAGTAGCAATACATCATAAATTACATTAGAATTAAAATTGCGTGTTTTACTCGACTTGATGAAAGACAGATAAAAAATAATACAGATAAAATCACATTCTCTAGTATCACAATTGCTAAAAACGAACATTCATTTAAAGCTGTTGTTTTATCTTAATTAATACGCGCGTAATTAAGGGGGCAGGTATAGCAAACTATCCTCAATATATTAGCTGTAGCGTTAGCTTATCCATTTAGCCCCAGAGATACAGCGGGCCATACGCTGACTATAACACAACATTCCCGTGTGTTTTCTGACGGTCTATAAAATCTATCACTTCCCGTGTTTATTTAGATGTTTTTATAGTACTAAATAATCGCAGCTACCTCGAAATACTGTATGAAGCAGTTGAATTTCACTACACCTGCTAGTTAGGCTGGCGACGGCGTCATCAATCCGCGACGAATCGACTGTTTTGATGAAGGACCCAACATGTGGAACTGCCTTGAGAAGAGACATCTCAGATTATAGACAAAACATCTTGTTATTGTTATTGAATCTAGCGTAGATATTGCACGTTTAAGGCCGTTGTGTTTGAGCTTTAATAAGTAAGTTATCTTTCTGTGAATACACGTGTAGTTACTGGCATCCTGACGCATCTTGTTTTGAACGCAGTGGCTGTAGTGTTTAAATCTCTGTATTCTTTTCAAGAAATGTCATGTTTTAGTGGTGATCTCAACTTTTGCCCGGAATGTGGGAATATTCTTCCAGTTCCTGGCAGGGAAAGTACTATTACCTGCCCACGGTGCTCTTTCAAAATCCCTGTTCGAGGTGAGAGACACATTGAGTATTTTGTATTTGACACTACACCCAGCAGCAGAGGTTTATGATAAATCAGTAAGTTTATTATAATTGAGCTGTAGGATTCTCTCTCAGAATTCACAGGTCAAGTTATTAAGTCTTCGGTGGTGTTTAATCCTCTGGACCAGAGCTCCAGCATCGTTGAGAGCGAAGAGGATGCTGAATTGAAGGGGCCAGTGGTAAGCTATTTCACAATACAGTGATTATTATTGGTTCTGTTTGGAATATCACCCAATAGACATTTCACCTGTTTCTCATCTTCCACAAACCTTACATTAGATTGACAGGAGATGTTCCCGCTGTAATAAAGAAGGAATGGTTTATCACACGAGACAGATGAGATCTGCAGATGAAGGACAGACAGTCTTCTTCACATGCATACACTGCAGGTAATTCACATGTTATGCTCTTAAACACACCCTTATTTTGACAATTTATACTTGTTCCAGTAGGTTGTTTTGAATGCTGTTTAGACATTGTGTTAAGTGATCATAATTGCCATTAGATCTATATGTGCACTGATGGCAGAAAGTTTTCATTTGATTTCTCTGTTACAGGTTCCAAGAAAAGGAAGATTCGTGAGAAAATTGCTGCTGCTGTTGGCATTTACGTTTATTGGTTATCAGAATATAAATAAAATATTAAAAATGCTTTGTACATGTTTTCAAAATAAAATAATAAAAAAATGTGTGTGGAAGTCCTTTTTTTGCAGGGCTGATTTAGAATTTATATTATATAGTTTAGGTTAATTATACAGAATAAAACATGTCTTTAAAAACACCATATGGTAATACATATTTTTATGTAAGAAGTTTACGAAGAAGTAGAGTTTACCGAAAAGACCTTCCCCACGCACGGCACGTTAGCCAATCAGACTGCCCGTCTCGGCGGTCACGTGACCATTCAACATGGCTTCTTACTATCGGTACCGAATGCTTGTGAAGAAATAAAATGATTCACTTCATCTAATGCACTCTCTGCGCTCCCTGACGCATGTGAAACAAGGTAAGCCTACTGACTGTATATTAAATATATTTTAAAGCTAAAAACACTGCCACTAAACACTTTTGTACGTTTTTCTGCAATCATTAACTGCACGCAACAATAAGCACAATGATACATTATTACATATCGTCTCCACTGTATTCGTTGCTGTTGACTTGTGATTTCAGCGTATTTTGTTTATATAACCTATAGCCATTGAATGTGCTCTAACGCCTCAGTTACAGATTCCTTTGTGAAAAAAATGTTATGTACAATATGATACTGGACATGTATTATATATGAACAGTATGGCGCTGTTTTTATCACAAACCATGGCCTTTCATTACAGTAATAAGTCATAATGCAAGTCATCCTTTGCCTCTTCATTCTCCTGTGTAAACAG
Organism: Aspiorhynchus laticeps; assembly: GCA_023376895.1. Classification (NCBI taxonomy): domain Eukaryota; kingdom Metazoa; phylum Chordata; class Actinopteri; order Cypriniformes; family Cyprinidae; genus Aspiorhynchus; species Aspiorhynchus laticeps. Next base: position 22,036,442 of record CM041817.1, on the reverse strand, counting down.
ATGAAGCTTCGAGTCCAGCTGCAGTGCAAGAACTTGCATGAGTATCTAAAGGAATTGAGTCCAGAGATCCTCGACAGGCTCTACAATCACCCAGCAACATGTCTGGCAGTCTACAGGTCCATCTGGCTTTAGTCTTTAAATATACATGCATATTTACATGTATGAATGTCATTTGATTAGATAATACAAGTGGCATTTATTAAAGAGAGAGAGAAGAAGAATGCACAACATACTTTTCAAGCCAACAAAATTTGTACATAAAAGTACATGATCGTTCTAACATATATCATATTTTTTAAGGTGCCACTTGTTTTGTTTTTTTTATCTAATCTTACAAGATTCATAAATTTTATATGTGCCTTAATTGTCCCTATTGTGCCTATAATTATAATACTAAAACTGAGGTTACACAAAGCTGATTGGCTTACTCTCATTCATTTTCAAACAGAGAACTTCCATCACTGGCAAAGAATTATGTGATGCGGATGCTGTTTTTAGATCATCCACTCCCACAAGCTGCAGTCGCGCTGTGGGTTAAAAAAGACAGTCAAAAGTAAGTATAATAGTTAGTTCTACCATTCTAATACAAATTGGGGTAACATTTTATAGTAAGGTGTCCTTGTTACACATGTTACATGTACTTAATATTATAATAATAAGAAATTATGCATAGTTACATGCTAGTAACCTTAAACCAATCCCTAATCGTATAGTAAGTACATGTAGTTAATTAATATTACTCGGTACTTTAATGTATACACTGTAACAAGGACACCTTAAAATAAAGTGTAACCCAAATCAGCATATTAAAATGATTTCTGTAGGATCATGTGACACTGGAGTAATAGCTGATCAAATTCAGCTTTGCCATCACAGTAATAAATTATAAAATATATTAAAACAGAAAACAGTTGTTTTAAATGGTAATAATATTTTGCAATATTACTATAAATGGAGCCTTGGTGAGACATCTTACTAAAACATCTTACCCAACCCAAACATTCGAACGGTAGTGTCATGTATCTCTTTCTTATAAATGTATGTGTTTCTTTGCTTTTCCTAGAGACCACGATCAGTGTGTGTCAGTGTTAACTGGCCTACGGCTCTGGCACAGTCAGCACCTTCAGGGTGGACTCCAAGGCTTTGTGCTCAACCCAGTGTTTAAAGACAACCTGAGAATAGCACTTCTAGGCGGGTGAGGGACACAGTTTATATTAAGAACCATATTTAATGTTGTGGAAGCAGATTTACTAGTCTAATGTTCACTATGTCAGTGGTAAACCATGGGCAGATGAAGGCAGCAACCTCCTGGGTCCCGATCGTCATGCGAGGGATGTCGAAAGTCTCGACCACTATGCTATGGAGCGTTGGGAGGTCATCCTTCACTTCATGGTGGGCTCTCCCAGCGCAGCCGTCAGCCAGGATCTGGCCCAGCTCCTCATACAGGCTGGGCTCATGAAGACGTAGAGCACACCATCACTCCACTGATGCACCAACTAAAGTAGGTCAGACAAGAGGGGTAGACAAAAAAAATGATCTTGATCTGTTTTTTCCTCTCTCAGCGAGGCTGGCGAGGCTCCTTGTATCACATCAGCAGGGTTTCAGTTCCTGCTGCTGGACACAGCATCTCAGCTGTGGTACTTCACCCTGCAGTACCTCAAAACAGCACAGGTCAGTGCATGACATATAGAGTCTATATATTAAAGACCAGATTGACTAACGGCTTGCACAAGCGCAAACCCACTTATGGCTATTAAAAAAACTACTGTAAGGATTTACTAAAGACTCACAGTGAAAAATTGGCTATGAAAAGCCATGGACAAATTTATTTTTGAGGCTGAACTTATTGCATGTGCATTTGTTGGAGTTTCGCTTTCAGACACAACATTTATGAGAGGAGAATATTTAAATAAATCATACTAAGGATTGCGGTAGTCAAATGACTGTTATTTGCACTGTTATTAAACACACACAAAAGGCATGTCTTAACCCCAAAAATGCATTCAAATATGTACATTTTGTTTGGACTACTTTGGACCCAAAGAATCATTGTTTTGTACAGCAGTCATAACGTATTATTTGTCAGTTAAAAACCATACTGTATTTGTTCAGTAACTTCTTATTAATGAATGAAGGTGAAAGCATTTCAGTTTTGAATGTTACCATTATATTACCAAGTTATTACTGCATTTACCCCCTTTTAATATTTTTTTTTAGAAAATCTAAAATCACACATATTACACATTAATTAAAAAATTGAGAAAATTTTAAATTACATAATAAAATTACACACAAACCACACCAAAAAAACAACAACTATGATGCAAGTACGTGACACTGGACAACAAAACAAGTCATACGGGTTAATTTTTTTTTAAATTGAGATTTATACATCATCTGAATTGATGTATTGATCTGAATTGACATTGATGTATTGTTTGTTAGGATAGGACAATAGTTGGACGAGATACAACTATTTGAACATCTGGAATCTGAGGGTGCAAACAAATCTAAATATTGAGAAAATCGCCTTTAAAGTTGTCCAAATTAAGTTCTTAGCAATGCATATTACTAATCAGAAATGAAATTTTTATATATTTATGGTAGGAAATTTACAAAATATCTTCATGAAACATGATCGTTACTTAATATCTTAATGATCTTTGGCATAAAGTAAAAATCAATAAATTTGACCCATACAATGTATTGTTGACTTTTGCTACAAATATACCTGTGCTACTTATGACTGGTTTTGTGGTCCAGGGTTATATATATATATATATATATATATACAGTCATGGTCAGAAGTATTGGCACCCTTGGTAAATATGATCAAAGAAGGCTCTGAAAATAAACCTGCATTATTAATCCTTTTGATCTTTTATTTAAAAACAAAACAAAAATCTAACCTTTCATTGAACTAAAACAATTGAAAATGGGGGAAAATCTGATTATGAAATAAATGTTTTTCTCAAATACACGTTGGACACAATTATTGGTACCCCTAGAAATTCTTATGAGTAAAATATCTTTGAAGTATATTCCCATTCATATTCACAATTTTGAGCACTCCAAGGTGATTATGAACATGAAATTATCCAGCCATGGCTTCCTGTTTCACAGAAATATAAATAGGAGGAAAAACAAAGCCCAAATTCCCTTAATCATCCATCACAATGAGAAAAACCAAAGAATATATTTCTGATGTGCAGCAATAGATAATTGCGCTTCACAAATTAGTGAAGTGGCTTTAAGAAAAGAGCTAGAGCAGTGAAAATTCCCATTTCCACCATCAGGGCATTAATTAAGAATTTCCAATCAACAGAAAATGTTATGAATCTGCCTGGAAGAAGACATGTGTCTATATCGTCCTAATGCACGGCGAGGAGGAGAGTTTGAGTGACTAAAGACTCTCCAAGGACCACAGCTGGAGAATTGCAGAAAATACTTGAGTTTCGGGGTCAGAAAACCTTTAAAAAATTGTCATACAGCCCCTACATCACCACATGTTGTTTGGGAGGGTTTCAAGAAAAATTCTCCTTGCTCATCCAAAAACAAACTCCAGCATATTCAGTTATCAGACATGACTGGAACTTCAAACGGGACTGGCTTCTATGGTCAGATGAAACTAAAAAATTGGCTTTTTAGCAGCAAACACTCAAGATGGGTTTGGTGAACACATGGATAAAAAGTACCCCATGTGTACAATGAAATATACTGCTGTATTTTTGATGTTGTGGGCCTATATTTCTGCTGGCTTGTTTAGACACATGGCATCATGGATTCTATCAAATACCAACAGATAAAAAATCAATAAGTGACTGACTCTGTTAGAAATCTTATAATGGGCCATGTTTGGATCTTCCAACCGGACAATAATCCAAACACAAACCTCAAAAACAACACAAAAATGGGTCACTGAGCACAAAACTAAGCTTCTGCTATGGCCATTCCAGTCCTCTGACCTGAACCCTGTAGAAAATGAGTGAGGTGAACTGAAGAGAAGAAGCACCGTCATGGAGCTGTGAATCTGAAGGATCTGGAGTGATTCTGGATGAAGGAATGGTCTCTGATCTCTTGTCAGGTGTTCTTTAACCTCATCAGGCATTATAGGAGAACATTTAGAGCTGTTAAACTGGCAAATGGAGGTTTCAAATAGTATTGAATAAAAGGGTGCCGTTAATTGTGGCCAATGTGTATTAGAGAAAAACATTTATTTTATAATGATATTTCCCCCCATTTTAAATTATTATTATCCAATGAAAGGTTAGATTTTTGTGATTTTTTTTAAATAAAAGATCAAAAGGATTAACAATGTAGATAAATTTTCACAGCCGCCTTTTATCATATTTACCAAGGGTGCCAATAATTCTGACCACGACTGTGTATATATATATACTAGTGCTGTCAATCGATTAATTTTTTTTTTATTAATCGCACATTTTTTCTGAAATTAATCGTGATTAATCCCACCTAACATTACAGTATTTAATTATACCCTTATATTGCAATAATTTCACATTCAATCTTCAAATTAATGTAGAAACAACATAAAGACAGTATATTTTTTATATTTGTTTAATGCCATCTTTTATTATGACCGAAGGCAAGTATCACTGACAACAACTAATGTCTCTATGAATTTGTTTCCCTACTATTTAACTATCGCCTAGCCATTCAACATTACAGTATAATTGAAAGCTATCAATTTAACATTTATTAGACTTTAAAAAACTTCTAATTTAAGTGAACTTAAAACAATCTTCACATAAATAATGTGAAAATATAACCTAATTTAATAAAGTTATCAAACACTAAATTCTAAATTAAATAGAGATAAAGATTAAAACTACAGAAGTTATTGATTTCCTCCTTTTTTCTTTTGTTCTTTGATTAACAGACATCACTGGTTATTTGGTTATTTTTACTCGTAAAGACATTCTGCGTCTGAATAAACGCAATTCTTTAGCAGTTGTGAGTGGGGTGGCCAAACCTAGCTCCGCTCCTGCGTTAATTGCGTTAATGTTTTAACGCGTTAAACTGAAAAAATTAATCGCCTGCATTAAAGCGCTAATTTTGACACCACTAATATATATACAGGTGCTGGTCATATAATTAGAATATCAAAAAGTTGATTTATTTCACTAATTCCATTCAAAAAGTGAAACTTGTATAATGTATAAATTCATTCCACACAGACTGATATATTTCAAGTGTTTATTTCTTTTAATTTTGATGATTATAAGTGACAACTAATGAAAACCCCAAATTCAGTATCTCAGAGAATTAGAATATTGTGAAAAGGTTCAATATTGAAGACACCTGGTGCCACACTCTAATCAGCTAATTAACTCAAAACACCTGCAAAGGCCTTTAAATGGTCTCTCAGTCTAGTTCTGTAGGCTACACAATCATGGGGAAGACTGCTGACTTGACAGTTGTCCAAAAGACGACCATTGACACCTTGCACAAGGAGGGCAAGACACAAAAGGTCATTGCAAAAGAGGCTGGCTGTTCACAGAGCTCTGTGTCCAAGCACATTAATAGAGAGGCGAAGGGAAGGAAAGGATGTGGTAGAAAAAAGTGTACAAGCAATAGGGATAACCGCACCCTGGAGAGGATTGTGAAACAAAACCCATTCAAAAATGTGGGGGAGATTCACAAAGAGTGGACTGCAGCTGGAGTCAGTGCTTCAAGAACCACTACGCACAGACGTATGCAAGACATGGGTTTCAGCTGTCACATTCCTTGTGTCAAGCCACTCTTGAACAACAGACAGCGTCAGAAGCGTCTCGCCTGGGCTAAAGACAAAAAGGACTGGACTGCTGCTGAGTGGTCCAAAGTAATGTTCTCTGATGAAAGTAAATTTTGCATTTCCTTTGGAAATCAGGGTCCCAGAGTCTGGAGGAAGAGAGGAGAGGCACAGAATCCACGTTGCTTGAGGTCCAGTGTAAAGTTTCCACAGTCAGTGATGGTTTGGGGTGCCATGTCATCTGCTGGTGTTGGTCCACTGTGTTTTCTGAGGTCCAAGGTCAACACAGCCTTATACCAGGAAGTTTTAGAGCACTTCATGCTTCCTGCTGCTGACCAACTTTATGGAGATGCAAATTTCATTTTCCAGCAGGACTTGGCACCTGCACACAGTGCCAAAGCTACCAGTACCTGGTTTAAGGACCATGGTCTCCCTGTTCTTAATTGGCCAGCAAACTCGCCTGACCTTAACCCCATTGAAAATCTATGGGGTATTGTGAAGAGGAAGATGCGATATGCCAGACCCAACAATGCAGAAGAGCTGAAGGCCACTATCAGAGCAACCTGGGCTCTCATAACACCTGAGCAGTGCCACAGACTGATCGACTCCATGCCACGCCGCATTGCTGCAGTAATTCAGGCAAAAGGAGCCCCAACTAAGTATTGAGTGCTGTACATGCTCATACTTTTCATGTTCATACTTTTCAGTTGGCCACGATTTCTAAAAATCCTTTCTTTGTATTGGTCTTAAGTAATATTCTAATTTTCTGAGATACTGAATTTGGGGTTTTCATTAGTTGTCAGTTATAATCATCAAAATTAAAAGAAATAAACACTTGAAATATATCAGTCTGTGTGGAATGAATGTATACATTATACAAGTTTCACTTTTTGAATGAAATTAGTGAAATAAATCAACTTTTTGATGATATTCTAATTATATGACCAGCACCTGTATATATATGTGCAATATTGGTGAGAAATCTTATTTGAATCATAGTATGAAATTGCTAAGAATATATAATCTTAATTTTATTAAATTATTTTGACTTTATAACTCATGATTGCTAAAAACAGTCCAAATTTATGAAACCTACACATTTATTTTTCATCAAAACATCAAAACACTACTCTGAAAAGAGTAAAAAAAAAAAAAAAAAGTTTTTACTTGCATGAACTTTCACCTCCAGATGAAATAAGTTATAATTTTTTATGCTGCAGTGGTTCGTCAATAAGTGTACGTATCCATGTTTAGCAACAAAATGCAGTCCCAAAAGTATATGAGAGATGGGGAAAAGGCTAAATATATTTTACAAACTTTTTTCACACTAATTTGACTTCATAGGTAATTTAACAAAAAGTATTTGTCACCTAATGGTACTCAATACATTACCAGGTCCAAAATGACCCCAACATAAAATGTGTAACTTTTTAAAAATGGTTATGTTAAAAAAAAGAGAAAAAAGCATATTTTCAGAGTCTTAAACACTTGCAAAGTTTCGTTCCCTTACTAAAAATGAAGTTTTCATCTCTTCTGGGTCATTATGCCTTGGTCATTATGGGTATGATTTGGCTGTGTCTGTGTTCTTTCATTTGCATATTGTCAGTAGATCAACCGCAGAACTCTCCATTCTCATCGACGTGTTTATGGGATTGCGATCTCACGCTAATTTGCCCTGTTTAGTAAATATGGCCCTGAATATACCCCAAATTATGATATATGTCTCATATGAAGGTTTACATGCACAGAATAGTCCGACAGCAGATTCACATGTACCCAGTTGAAATTGTGAATAAAATTTGTGCATGCAAAAAGTGCAATAACAGCGAGAAGCTTCTGAGTGCTGTTGAAGAAAGATAAACAACTTAGCATGGTACAACAGTGTGTTTGCCTTTCTAACACACTGAAAAACATGGCTTTATTCTTGCATTGCTAACTTTGCTTAACAAAAGTTAAGAATTTAAAAAAAGCACCCCAAAATGATGTCTATCTAATGAAAACATATGGCCTTTAATAACTAGACATCTGGATGAGAGTAATTTGCAAAGATCTCTGGGTGAGAGAGTTTCTGCATTGCGTATGCGCACAACGTATTTTTTGACTCTAACTGTGAAAGTTGTCAAATACAGATGTTTGCATGCCAATCGCTCCTATTTAGTGAATTATTCAAGACTTCCTTCAGTCTGATAATTTTTATTCCCTCAAGGTGTTTACATGATGACTTTTCATTCAGTTGAGTTGTCATTCTGATTGTATTATAAGCTGCATGTAAATGTGGTTAGTGTGTTAGAAAATCTGGCTCCACCTCCTTATTAACAGTCTGATCTTCTCCTTCATAGTCAAGAGGAATGGACCTGGTGGAGATTCTTTCCTTTTTGTTCCAACTTAGTTTTTCCACTCTTGGTAGGGTGAGTGTTGCTTTTACAATATCAAGAATAACATATGAGTCATAGATAAAAGACATCACTTATCTTAATTAAATTAAAGAAGCCATTCTGCTATAGTCCAATGAAGTAGATCTGCTTGCTTGCTTATTAAAATGTTTTGATTTGTACTAGTGTGATTGTTGTTTTTCTTGCAGGATTATTCTGTGGAGGGCATGAGTGAGTCTCTGCTCACATTTTTGCAGCATTTACGAGAGTTTGGTCTGGTTTTCCAAAGAAAGGTCAGTCATCAAGTAAAAATGCTGACTAGCTTTGTGTGAGGATCAAACTATAGCTACATATAATATATAGATAATAATAAAAATGTACAGTGCCGTGAAAATGTTTTTGCCCCCTTCCTGTTTTTTTAATTTTTTGCATATTTGTCACATTTAAAAGATTCAGATCATCAAACAAATGTTAATATTACACAAAGATACTGCAAGTAAATACAAAATGCAGTTTTTAAATGATGAATTCCTTTATTAAGGGAAAAAAGCTGTCCAAACCTACCTGGCCCTACGTGAAAAATGAATTGCCCCCTCCTGTTAAATCATGAAAGAACTGTGATTAACCACATTATTTTAGAAAGCTGAGTTATATTTCACCAGCCACACCCAGGCCTGATTACTGCCAGACCTGTTGAATCAAGAAATTACTTAAATAGAACCTGTCTGACAAAGTGAAGCATGCTTAAAGAGCAACACATCATGACGCGATCTAAAGAAATTCAAGAACAGATGAGAAACAAAATAGCTGACATGTATCAGTCTGGAAAGGGTTATAGAGCCATTTCTAAGGCTTTGGGACTCCAGCGAACCACGGCCAGAGCCATTATCCACAAATGTAGAAAACTTGTAACAGTGGTGAACCTTCCCAGGAGTGGCCGGCCAACCAAAATTACTCCAAGAGTGCAACGACGACTCATCCAGGAGGTCATAAAAGAACCCAGAACAACATCTAAAGAACTGCAGGCCTCACTTGCCTCAATTAAGGTCAGTGTTCATGATTCAACAATAAGAAAGAGACTGGGCAAAAACAGCGTCCATGGGAGATTTCCAAGGCAAAAGCCACTGCTGACCAAAAAGAACACAAAGGCTCGTCTCACATTTGCCAAAAAATATCTTGATTATCCCCAAGACTTTTTGGGCAAATATTCTGTGGACTGATGAGACAAAAGTTTAACTTTCTGGAAGGTGTGTGTCCCGTTACATCTGGCGTAAAACCAACACAGCATTTCATAAAAAGAACATCATACCAACAGTCAAACATGGTGGTGGTAGTGTGATGGTCTGGGGCTGCTTTGCAGCTTCAGGAACTGGACGACTTGTCATAATTGATGGAACCATGAATTCTGCACTCTGTCAGAAATCCTGATGGAGAATGTCCGGCCGTCAGTTTGTGACCTCAAGCTCAAGCACACTTGGGTTATGCAGCAGGACAATGATCCCAAATACACCAGCAAGTCCACCTCTGAATGGCTCAAGAAAAACAAAATTAAGGTTTTGGAGTGGCCAAGTCCGGGCTTAAATCCGATTGAGATGCTGTGGCATGACCTTAAACACTCGAAAACCATCCAATGTGGCTGAATTAAAACAATTCTGCAAAGAAGAGTGGGCCAAATTCCTCCACAGCGATGTGAAAGACTCATTGCCAGTTATCACAAACACTTGATTGCAGTTGTTGCTGCAAAGTGTGCACAACCAGTTATCAGATTTAGGGGGCAATTACTTTTTCACGTAGGGCCAGGCAGGTTTGGACAGCTTTTTCCCTTAATAAATGAAATCATTATTTCAAAACTGCATTTTGTATTTACTCGGGTTATCTTTGTGTAATATATTTTTTTTTTGATGATTTGAATCATTCAAGTGTGACAAATATGCAAAAAACTAAAAAAACAGGAAGGGGGAAAAACTTTTTCACACCACTGTATTTTTATGCACACACACACACACACACACACACACACACACACACACACACACACACACACAAAAGTAAGGAATAATTAAGATTTTTCAAATGTTTTTTTATGTTTAAGATGCTCACCCAGGCTGCATTTATTTGATTAAAAATACTGTAAAATAGTAATATTTTTAAATATTATTATAATCTAAAATATCTGTTTTCTATTTGAATATATTTTAAAATGTAATTTATTCCTGTGATACAAATCTGATTTTTCAGCATCATTACTTCAGTGTCTTCAGTGTCACATGATTCTTCAGAAATCATTCTAATATGCTGATTTGCTGCTCAAGACAAATCATATTGTTATTAATGTTAAAAACAGTTGTGCTGCTTCATGTTTTTGTGGAGAATGTGATACATTGTTTGATGACGATAAAATTCAAAATAACAGCGTTTATTTGAAATAGAAATATTTTGTAACAATATAAATGTCTTTATTGACACTTTTGATAAATTTAATGCATAGTTGCTGAATAAAAATATACATTTAAATTTTTTTTTTTTTTACTGACCCTAAACTTTTGAATGGTAGTTTGTGTATATGTAAATAATATTAATAACTATTCATTTATGTATTTATTTACTTATTACTAGGGACATTGTCAAAGTGCTGTTATAATTTTATAGCAATCTAACATTCAGTCACAAATTTACTTATGCAGGACTTTAAATGCATTGTATTGGAAAGTTGACTTTAAATATAACTAAAAAAGCAGTTGCACCAGTTTGCATCATCTTTTCACAGAGGAAGTCAAGGAGGTACTACCCTACCAGGTTGGCCATAACTCTAGCTGCAGGGGTCACAGTAAACCCTGCCTCTGGATCTGCCTCTTCTGCACTCGGAGCCACACCAGGAACAGGAGACACAGGCTTCATCATTGTAGAAACAAATTACCGTGTATATGCCTACACAAGTATGTCACGCACATCACACACACTGACTTGTCTAAAATGCAATACACTGCACAAGATCAGTCAAGGAAAACAAGCTTCCTCCATCTCTCTCTGACAGACTCTGAACTCCAGATTGCACTAGTAGCTCTATTTAGCGAGATGCTGTATCACTTTCCAAACCTGGTGGTTGCTCAGGTAAACAGAGAGTCGGTGCAGCAGGCCATCGCTAACGGCATAACTGCACAGCAGGTGAGAGACGCGCGCAGTCGCTGTAACCCGCAACCTGTTGCTCTGCTGATTGGTTTGTTCTTGTAATGATAGGGCTGTTTTGACATGTGTTTTGTGATTTCAGATCATTCACTTCTTAAGGACCCGAGCACACCCAGTAATGCTTAAACAGGTAATTGCAAACAGGTTTTATTTTTACCATTGTGCTAATAAAAAGTGTTTGAGTGATTATAGCTAAGTATTATGATATTTATAATAATTAATAATTATTTCTAGTAATTATTCATTTATAATAATGGATAATTATTAAAATGTTTGAATTAATTAAATGCAGTGTGTATAAGGATTTTTTTGTTGTTGGTTGTTTGTTTTTGTGTTAGTAATCCAGTCGATTAATTTAAAATCTCGTTAATCATATTCATTAAAAATCTATTAATCCCATAAAGCACTTTAATAATTACATTTTTCTTGGCCAGCCCGGAAATTTGCTCTCTGGTTCTCTCTAAAAAAATAAAAAAAAAATAGGATTTTTCCACTGCCTTCTTAATTCTGCAGAAATTAAGTTCTGTAGCCAACAAAAGTTTATGATTCCTACACAGTTTTTTCATTGTTGATTTTTCATCTTCAGAAAGAAACAAATTTTATGAATTTTTGTAGGCTATAAACGAACTACACCAGTCACATGATTTTAACGTCATCACCACCATTAAAGGGATAGTTCACCCAAAACTGAAAATTCTGTCATTATTTACTCACCCTCCTCTTGTTCCAAACCTGTATGATTTTCTTTCTTCTGTTGAACACAAAACAAGATATTCTGAAGAATGTTGGTGTACAAACAGTTGACGGTACCCATTGACTTGCATAGTATTTCTTTACCATACTATGGAAGTCAATGGGTACCGTCAACTATTTGGTTACCAACATTCTTCAAAATATCATGTTTTGTGTTCAACAGAAGAAAGAAAATCATACAGGTTTGGAACAACTTGAAGGTAATTAAATTACTTTATTTTTTGGGTGAACTCTTTAAGCTTCGAAAACTCTTTCAGTCTTTATTTAAAACATTTTTGTTTTGAGTTAGAGTTAGAATAGCTCAGTTTTGAGTTAGAATAGCTAGAAAGAGTATGATAATAAACACAGCGAGGCTGTAGAGGTGAGTATTGAGTAGATTAATTTACCTGTTCATTGTGATCTTTAATGTCCTCTGCAATCTTTGTAGTCCCATTTAGCCACTGGTTAGCAACTGCTTTTTTCAAGACAAGTAAAAGCTTTAAAAAACACAAATGGGGTATTATTTTATTTTATGCCATAGAATAAAGTGTGAAAATATCTTTAGCTTGTTCACCACAGACCTTTTTTCAGGCATTTAACCAAAAAACATTGATTTTAGGATGATGAAACAGGAAATGCTAAAAAAAAAAAAAAAGCTAACTTGTTTCTGGGTTTTGGCCTGCAAAAATGTCATCTCACAGCACTCTATAGTTTCCCCTTATAGGCTTAGATGTCCCTTAGGTGTCTCCCTTGTGCAATATGGTGATTCTTATCATGAAAATTCTATACTGCTATGCAAATATTCACTGCTTGTTCCATGTATCACTCTGTCCTTCAGACCCCCATCCTTCCCCCAACCATCACAGATCAGATCAGGCTGTGGGAGCTCGAGAAAGATCGCTTACAGTTCACAGAGGGTGAGTGTGTCTGTGCATATGAGAGCAGCTCTGTAGTTCCAAAGCAAATTTACATTACTCAGTTTATGTTTTTCTTTCAAATATCAACATTACATTTAATTATTTTTCTACATTAGTAATTTCAGTTATTTAAATAATACAGTGTTACTATTGCATGTAAATGTAACCTCTGGGAATGGCTGTCTCCATTTCAGTAAAAAAAAGAAATCACATCTTGATGATATTATGGCATAGAGAACTTGTTTCCATTCCATGGGTGACCTGCAGGGTTCATTCTCTCGAATGTAAATGTCAGACTGTATAAGAAGCGTGTTAGAGAAATGTAACGCAAATAAAAATTTGCATTTGAATAAGGTTTGTGGTAGGGGTCATAAACACCATCTGAGAATATACAAACATCTCAGTGGTGCATTTTTTTCTGTTTTTCATTCTTTCAGGAGTGTTATACAACCAGTTTTTATCCCAGGCTGATTTTGAAGTGTTGCGGGACAGGGCTCAGGTAAAAAAAAATAGCATCTTTCCATGTGTTCTTGCTGTGCTTTATAAGCAGCAGCTGTCTGTCCTGCAGTGATGCACAGAATACTGACAGTATAACGTCTGTCCTGCAGGGTTTAGGTGTGCTGGTTTGGCAGAACCCCGCTCACAGGGTCATGGTGGTGACGCCACATGGACACAGCGAGGTTAAGAGATTCTGGAAGAGACAAAAGAGCCATACATAAAGGAAAAAGAGCTCTAAAAGATACATCATTCACTTGAGAATGATTCTGAAAATTACAGCTTATAGATAGACGGGAGACATTCTCTGTAATGAGCAGTATTTTTGTGTATTTCACTGCAAGTTCATCTGTTTAGAAAAAAAAACTATACATAGTTTCTATACATAGTTCAAAGCCGTTAGCTGTTTATGAGACTGTTTGTGCATTATTATTACCTTATTGACTTAATTTAGCTTTTGTTCTGTCTGTCTTTGCTACATGTTTGTGTCTGAGGTAAACTGACTAAAATAAATACTGTTTACACTGATTGCTATCTCTTTTGTTTGATGACATGGAAATTTGGTCCAGGAAATTGATAACATGGAAATTTAGACCATGAAATTTACATTTCAGTCACAAGTAATTAGGGAGAAAATTACAGAATTCGGTTTCAGCTTTTATGATGATGGAGATTAATAAATTTGAGTCTTAATGGGTGAATCTTATAAAAACATGCCCAGTTCCCGCTATTTTTAAAAGAGGAATAACATGAATAAAAATTATATAATTATATTTAAAAATAAATAAATAATGCCTATTTTTAGGAACATTTGTTCATTATTTTCATGACAATTTCCATGAATGGAATTACATTGTAGTATTTCATTAAAATAAAATAACAGTTACAGTAATAGCAATAATAAAACACTGTAATTAACAGGCTAATGTGGTGTTTTCTTTGCAATAAGGTGATAAGAAAAATACGAAAATGATCAAATCAAAGTAATGTTAATAATGTTACACTGCAAGATGTGTATTTTTTTTGTAAATATATAATTTTTTATGTAATTTATTACATTTGAGGTTTCCAGGGTAAAAATGCTATTTTAAGTTGAAATACTTGACGTGTATTCAAGTATTGAATACTTAGCCTACAGTTTGTTTTTGCAAGTACAATAAAGCAGTAATAATTTTGCATTAGCCACCGCTGTCATCATCATATATATAAAATATCAGAAAACATAAATATACTTATACTGTTTGAAAGTCCCACATTAATTTAGCTTGATTTTGCAGTAATAACAGTAACTGGAGTAACAAGGCGAAAACTTTGGAACGGTTTCCATGGAAAATGTTTGTAAACGATCATCCTGGACCAAAACAAACAGGCAGTTACGTTATAGAGAGAAGGAGAAATAACGGAAACTATCAACACAACCAGGGACAAAAACATTGACCGTCTATATGTCTGGCTGGAGCTGTGGCTGTATTTATGAGCCCTGAGCAGTGCGGTCTGGAGAGGCAGCTGTGATTTCTGCAGTTAGCCGCGAAGCTAACGGTTCAGCTCGGGTCATTCTGCGCTGTCAGCATCGCTGCATGACACTACTGCTGCAAACAACACGCCTGCGCCGTTAAATGACTCTCATTCACCGGTTATGTAGCTCTTTACCGGCAAATTAGCGGGTAAATATGTATTTATAGACATGGCAAACATTTAAGCACTAATATATTCTGATTTCTAAAAACAAAACGGGTCATTCTCAAGGCCACGGATGGAACCGGGGCGCCAGCGTGAGAACCCCCCCGGATCCGGGGTGCCTGAGTCAGGGGAGTGGAGAGAGGAGAGCGCCGCGGTGGAGACTGGGAAGAGGGACGACACCCTGAAAAACAGAAGCGGGGATGGAGGAAATGAGGAAATTACGAGCAAAACCGAGAACACTGTGGTCGCGGAGAAAGATAAGGCTGAGTTTGATGAAGATGAGGAGCAATATGAGGAAGAGCTGGACCCCAGGATTCAGGTATTAGGATTTGGACCCAAAATAAACTTGATATTGTGTCTGACTATGAACTCTGTGAACTATGATACATATTATTCACTTTTTGCTTCAATTAATGGTTTATAATAGCAAAATGTTATTATGATTAATTTGTCTGTGTTTTTTGCTGGTTTTATATAAATTCATATACCTTTGTTTGTTATTTAATACTCATATTAATAGTAAATGTATGTCAACTGTCTTCCCTCCCTGTTTTGCATTTGTCAGGAGGAGCTGGAACACTTGAATCAGGCCAGTGATGAGATCAACAGACTGGAACTACAGCTGGATGTGAGTAATATGTATGACACTACGTATGTGTCTCAAAATCTAGTGAGCTGCCAACTTAGACAGTGCACAGCCTAAGAGAGATCTTCAATTTTAAACGGTATAATGTCTTGACATCAAATTTGGTTAAGTTGATGGTGATCACTTCTTCACACCTGTTCTATTGTCTTACCTGTATTTAGTGAAGCCAAAATTAGTTCCGGCAGGTTTGCAAACTTTTTAGTGGGTGACCAATATACAGATTTCTTTTTAATGGCTATACAATGTCTGGCGAGAAGGGATGTGCAGTGACAGTCTTTACAATTAACTGTTCAAAACTTTGGGGTCAGTAAGAATTTTTTTTAAATAAATTAATTATTTAATAAGGATGCATAAAATTGTTCAAAAGTGACAGTAAAGATGTTTATAATTTTACAAAAGATTTCTTTTTCAAATAAATGCTGTTCTTCAAAAAGTATGATGGTTTATATAAAAATATGAAGCTGCACAACTGTTTTCAATATTTGTAATAATAATAAATGTTTTTGAGAAGAAAATCAGCATATTAGAATGATTTCTGAAGGATCATATGACACTGAAGACGAGTAATGATGCTGAAAATTCAGCTTTGTATCAGAAATAAATTACATTTTAAAATATATTTAAATCGAAAACAGTTTTTTTTTTTTTGTAATAATATTTCACAATATTGCTGTTTTTACTTTATTTTTTCTCTGCAGTCTTGTGAGCATAAGATTTTTTTTTTTTAAAAAAACATTGAAAAATCTTATGCCAACCCCAAACTTTTGAACGCCAGTGTATATGACAGTGTTTAAAAAAAAAAAAAAAAAAGAGAGAGAGAGAGAAGTCTGGTTGGAGTCATAGCCATGTTTGCGTTCAAGCCCTGGCTTGAAAATTTATTTAGGAATTCTAACTATGCATTTTGTTGCACTTTATTATTTGGCAGTGGCTATTTACACTAAGTGCAAATAGCAATGCAGTGTTTCCTCTAGGATTTTTTCCAGCTGTGGTGGCAGGACTATTTCCCATGGACCACGCCCCCTCCCCATCCAAGAATCACGTGCACTCAGAATTGAATTTATCATAACTAAAAAAGACAAGTAAATAATAAAATATGAACGAATAAATTAATGACAATCAATAGCACAAACAAAAACAAGATACAAATTAAATTTGTAATAATCTATTCAACTGTAAAATAACACTGGATAGTCTTCACTGTATAAATAGACAGTAATGACAGACAGCAGCATGTTTATTTAGGCTGCTATTTAGAAGACCTCATGCACGGATCTAATATACTGTTACACAGAGTTCTATGCTTACTTTTCTTTTTAGGAGCGCTTGTCCTCCTAATTTAAAAAAAATTAGGAGCGCCTTTTGATCAACAATCAAAAATTCTGATAAAAAATTTGCCTTCCTAATACGAGGTTATATTTGACTCCTTAAAGTGATTTACAGGGGCATTTTCTTTTTACCTTTGTAATGGCATTTTTCTAATTTTATTAAAAGTATGTCATGTCAATTTCAGAATTTTATATTTGTAAGCTTTTTAGAATTTCTAATTTAAACAATATAATAAGAAGTAGAATAAGACAAATAAGTTAGCAATCACATGAAATTAGTATTAATAAAAAAAATTATTTGTACTACAGAGGTGGCACAGAAGAACACAAAAGTGGCTTATAGGTACGTTTAATGAGGCTCAGAGGTGGCATGAGTCCAATTAAATTCATAAATTCATGTTGAGGTTAATGTTTTAAATAAAAAAAAATGAATATAGAAATATTAAATGATTTAAATAACGATTTATAATGATTTAATTATACTTTAAAAATTAAACCGAAACCGCCAGCAGGTGGCGGCATGTCACTGATTTTATCACTGAATCATTCATTCAATTGATTTGTTCGAATGGCTGATTCATTCAGGAATGAAGCAAGTGACTGTGTTTATGAATGGATAATCATGAATCACTGACTCACTAGATTCGTTTAAACACGCAGTTCATTCATGAATGAAACACCGCTGTGTTTGCTTTTAGAGATGTGCTGCGCTCAGCTGTTTCTTTATTTGGAACTATTTTCCTTGATGACATGGCACAAAATCAGGCAGTAGTGTTATATTCAGACAACGTAAGTCACTTAATATTAACTTCTTGTTTATTGAACTGTTGTATTAAATCAATATCACATTTGCAAACTCCCTTAATAATCTTTAAAAGCTGTCACTCTCAGTTTATCGCGATCTGTGGGAGCACAGAAAATGGTCTAAGAGAGCGCGCGAGTGAGTTCTCTTTCACTCAAAAGCACGTGCAAATGATACATTGTGTAATGAGTAAAATTATTATTAATAGCCGCAAACCCGCGCCGAAATTCAAGTCCTGCTCTGTGTTCTCTGCTAATAACCCGACTGTGAATGCGAGCGGCATCAGTCACTATGATGTTACTGAGAAGCTGCAGACGTGGCGGGGATGATTTTTGGTGTGGCGGCCCGCCATGGCTGAATGAATGTAGCGGAAACACTGCAATGGATTCTATTTACACTGTGAAAATTGCAGCATTTTCTTAGTGATACGTTATTTAAACTAAGTGCAAATAGCAATAGATTCTATTTGCACTATGTATAAATAGCAGAATTTTCTGCTATTTATACTACTACTTATTGGAAATAGTGGCAAATATCTGCGCCTCAGTATTGTAGTACATTATAAAACATTATGCAGTAATAATGTTTTGAGTGTAAATTATAATTTTTATTAAAGTTATTAAATGGATACTGCCTTATAGGGGTGTAAGAAAATATCGATACACGTGAGTATCGCGATATTTTGTTTGGCGATACTGTATCAATTCTCAAAAACGGAATATCGATATTTAAAAAAAAAATCATACAGGATTCATGGCAGTTGTTTCGTTTTTAGTTCATATCCCGGCCGCTAGATGGCAGTCTTCATCTCTGAACTTAAACAGTGACAGGAAATACTAGCATTAGAGCACACCACTAATGTTTGCGTTAATATAGTTCGCTGCCAGTAATGGAGGATGAAAGAACTGTTCCAGCTCTCGTTTCGGTGTACAAAGCTGAAGTGTGGCGTCATTTGGGCTTTTGTGGTAATGTCCGCCCCGGGACCGTGGCGCGAGCTCCACCTCGGTCCCGCCGCTTGCCGCGCCCCGTGTGAAAAGCCTTCGCGCGGGGTGCGGAAAGCTCCAGCTTTCTCTCGTGTCGGGGGCACAGTTGCCAAGTCCCCGTATTATACCCGACTTTGGGCTTCTTTTTTTGTAAAGTTGCGGGAAAAAGTCCCTGGTCGCGGGTTGCGTTTTTTTGGGCTTATTTTACAAAATATGGTTGCTTGTTAGGAAAATCTGACAAGCAACTTTGTTTCTTTATTTATGTTCACCGTATTCTCCAATGCATTGATTGACACTCTGTCTGCTCGCAGTTAATAGCCAACCAGTACAATAATATAAGAGCAGTAGAGTAATTTGCCAAATGTTCCGCCCCTCATTGGAGAAAAATCACATTCAGAAAGAAGACGCGTGACGCTGTAATACAAGCGATGATAGAAGTAGACGTAGAGGAGAGGAGAGGGGTGACTTTCTTTTAGCCTAATTTTTACAATGTTTTGTAATGTATTAATTATCACGAGCTGTAATATAAAAAACAAGTAGTCATATCCTAATGCTGAGTAAATACATTTGGTTCAAATAGCCTGGTATGGCAAGATGTCTTAAAATATATTTCTTTTTTTAACATTTAAACTTAGACCACATTATTAGATTACCTTTTGACTTCATGAATACACTTTAATGACAGCTTAATGCTTTTTAAAAAATCTTTTTTATAATATTATTTAATATTTTCTGTTTTACTATAATATATATTATAATTTAATATAATATTTTATATATTTTTCTATAATATTTGTGGCATTTGTTTTTTTTATGTCATTTATTGGATAGTTATGTATACATTATTTTATTTTAAATGGTAGAAAAACCTGTTTTTGACCTCATAATAAAGCACATTTCCTCTGTACATGGCTGTAACAAGCAGTTTTGTGGTGCTTGGAATTCTTTATAATTAATTAAAAACAAATATTGCCACATTGATGGCTCAAGAAGGTGTAATTCATTACACATCATTGTTTCATTTTAATATATATATATATATATAAAAAATTGTAACCAGGTGTTTAAGTGTAATATTTCTGTAAAGGCTAGGGACAGAAAAATTGACATTTCCATAGGATGATCCCAATATATTTTAGGCTATAAATATGTAGCTATGTTACAGCTCCCCTTTGAAGCTCTTGTGCTTTTCTCCTTTTCCATCTCTCCAATCCTATTCTGCTCACAGGTGAAGATGAGTTTTGTTCCCACTTTTGTTGCAGTTTGCTAAGTTTTGTAAAAATAGATAAAAGAGTGGTTTCACTGTAATGTGTTGCAGGCTCATTTATTGGTAATAAATAATTGATAATAAATAATATTGATGATAATAAATCATCAAAAAATATTGGGCTTGTTTTTGAAGCTGTGGTTGCTTATTTGTCTCGCGAGAGTTGGCAACTGTGGTCGGGGGTGTTTTGTGCAGTCGCGTCGCGGTCTCTGTGATTCCACGCAGAATATAAATACAAACTGAAAAACCTGTGAAATCCAAGTTGAAAGGTTCTGAGAATGTTCAACATCTGTATTCATTTTATTGTTTATATTTGTTTTGTTTTCATTAGGAATCCAGCAAGCACTTTATTTTTCATTAATACTAAGCAGATGTCATTTTTTGCTCAGATCAAAATGTTATGACATTGTATATTACAATTGTAAACTTAAACTGTGAACCTTTAAAGCAGGGTCTAAAAATATATATGGTCTTTTTTATAAAATAAATTTTATACATACATTTAAGTAAAGAATCCTGCAAGCACTTTAATTTTTCCCCCTTGACTCGTACTGCACAAAAAGTGGTTCAATAATGTTGAATATTACAGGGACTGATTATTGCAAATGCAGATCCCAGTGTGTTCTGGTTAAACAATTTTTATGTATTTATTTATTTCTAAGGTTTGCATATAGTGGTGTGCTCTTAATGACAGCTTTCCTAAAAATATATCCTATTCCTAAAATAAGAAATATCCCAATATATCGCCTTGCTTACAATATCGCAATGTATCGCAATATATCGTATCGCAACCCCTGTATCGTGATACGTATCGTATCGCCAGATTCTTGCCAATACACAGCCCTACTGCCTTATTGGAACAATAAAACCCTCCCTACACCTACCCTAAAAATACATGGCTTCCCGATGTGAAAAGGGAGAAGAACGAGTTCGGCAAAAGGTGGAATCGAACTTGGGTCGATCACGTCAAAAAGTACTTATGCGCTTTTCCGCTTTACCATCTTCGCCACTGCAGCTGTCGTTCAGCAGCAGTCTTTTGCAATGTTGTCTAGCGCAAACACATGTTGGTGGGTGGAGTTAGTGTAAATAGCCTCTGCCAACTCCGTTATTATTTTCTCCTTTATTTTCTTTTGCTATTATTTATTTTACTACTGTCTTTATGAGCCATGTTTGGGTTGTGAGTCCCTATCGGTTGAGAACCACTAAATTAGAGTAATAATGTATGTATTGTTTGCATTTTTTTTCTCATCGTGCCAAGTTGAGCATTGTTTTTCTCACTCTTTCTCATTATCTCTGTCTATCACTCATTTAGGAAGCGAGATCCAGCTACAGGAGGATCCTTACAGACTCGGCACGCAAACTCAACGCTCAGGGCTCTCAGCTGGGAGCCTGCATTGAGAAAGCCAGACCTTACTACGAAGCCCGTAGACTCGCTAAAGAGGTGTGTGTGTGTCAGATGAGTTCAAGATGTTTTTGTAGTTTGCTGATTCATTTCCAGTCTCTCATTACTGCGAAAAATCCTCCCGCTGAAGCAGAAAACATTTCTCATTGCAGTGATCATTATGGTGAAAGAGTAAGTGTGCTAATGTGATTAACCCTGATAACACGAGATGTGATTTGCACATCACTTTTCATTAGCATTTTGCAGCCAATTTCGAATATGTTATTGAACTGATGAAAATCGTTTAGCTGAGGCTATAGAGAGTAATTGAAAACAATTGAACCAACACAGAATTTAAACTTTGACTTGGTCATCATTGGCCCTCTCATGAAAACTGTAAATAAGTTTGAGTGCAGATGAGTAGACAAGCTCAGTAAATGTAGTGGTTGTTTATTTAGATCTTGTTTGCTCTCTCTCTCTATCTCTCTCTCTCTCTCTCTTTCTCTCTCTCTCTCTCTCAGAGAGAGAGAGAGAGAGAGACATATATATATATATATATATATACACTGACCAAAATTATAAACGCAACACTTTTGTTTTTGCCCCCATTTTTCATGAGCTGAACTCAAAGATCTAAGACTTTTTCTATGTACACAAAAGGCCTATTTCTCTCAAATATTGTTCACAAATCTAAATCTGTGTGTGAGCATTTCTCCTTTGCCGAGATAATCTATCCACCTCACAGGTGTGGCATATCAAGATGCTGATTAGACCTGTGAGGTGGATGGATTATCTCGGCAAAGGAGAAATGCTCACTAACACAGATTTAGATTTGTGAACAATATTTGAGAGAAATAGGCCTTTTGTGTACATAGAAAAAGTCTTAGATCTTTGAGCTCAGCTCATGAAAAATGGGAGCAAAAACAAAAGTGTTGCGTTTATAATTTTGGTCAGTGTATATATGCACACACACACACACATATATATCTGAATAGATTAATTCTACCGTTCAAAAGTTTGGGGTCTATAAAAGTTTCTTACGCTCATTTTTATTATTTTTTATTTTTTATTTTTTTTCTACATGTTTTCTGTTTGAATGTATTTTAAAATGTAATTTATTTCTGTGATGCAAAGCTGAATTTTCACCAGCATCATTACTCCAGTCTTCAGTGTCACATTACCATTCAGAAATCAAAAGTTTTGGGTCAGTATTTTTTTTCTTTCTTTGAAAGCATATTAGAATGATTTTTTTTAAAGAATCATGTGACAGAAGTCTGGTGTAATGATGCTGAAATTTCAGCATTGCATCACAGGAATAAATGATATTTGACAGTATGTTAAAATAGAAAAGAGTTATTTTAAATTGTAATAATGTTTTACAATATTACTGTTTTGATCAAATAAATGCAGTCTTGGTGAGCTTGAGAAATTTCTTTAAAATACATTAAAAATCTTACTGATCCCAAACTTTTGAAAGGCAGTGTGTACATATATGGGAAGGACATATTGTCGTGGTGAAGCTGCCCTCACCAGTTGCCCATAGCTGCGGCCGTATTCATTGTAATGCATCTCTCATCTCGTGTTTGTCATATTAGCCATATTTGTGTGGTGTGTGTGTATTAGACAGCTTGCATACAAAATGCCCTTGAAAATTTAGCTTCTTTAAATTGATCTCTTTTAGAGCAGCGCTGCTTCAGCCATACACATTCAGACGGATAGCTCTGGCACGGCATCATGTCTTGTGCTGTTGTTTGAGCATGTCGCCATGAGCTTTGCATTTTTAAGACAGAATGTCAAGTTTAAAATAGTCCACATTTTAAATAATGTGTCTCGAGACCTTTACATTCAGTTTTTTTCTTTGCTCTCCAAGCACAAGGATACGTTTTATGTAGCCTCCTCCCTTAGAAACATGTCTGTGTCAAATGAACAAAAAAAACAGCCAACTTATACAGGGCTTCCTTAAGACTGATTAGTCGACTAGTCGTCAATAGTTTTCTGAAAATGATGCGTGTCTGCTAAGTAGTGACCTTACGCTTTAAGAAAGCCTTTTATAGGCATATTTTACGCCTCCCAAGTGATTTGAATAAATCTTTATCAGTGAATGTTGTGTAAAATAAAAGCTACATTTACACAGCAAATGTAAAAATAGTCCTGTTTTGAATGCTAAATACAGTTATATTCACAAACTTTTCATTTATAAACAATAGCGGCATCCTCATTTTGTATTCAGCCTTACCTGCTGAGATTTTCAGGTTTCACAACCGAATTTTGAGAGCGAGTTTAATTAGCCTGTGCTGTATGAACCGCAATGAACAGCCAATCTATTATGCATGTATGTGTTGAGTTTTTTCAAATGTACTGTTGGTTTATTTAGCTTTGACTTGTGCCTTCCATTTATAACACAATGTATTTTCAGCTTTGATGAGACTTTCTTGAGTTGTGCATGTCACCATTTTAGATATTTACTTTTATTGCTTTCACTAAGTTTACAGGTGATATTCATTAGGGGTGGGAGGAAAAAAATCGATTCTCGGATGCATCGCGATTCTCTCTTCAACTGTGGGCTTGGTTTTTTCCCCGCATATGGCACGTGTGCGCGCTAGAGACGCGGCGGGCTTCATTGCACAGAATTTGCGCTGTGAGACACGCGCGCATTGCTTTACAGTCTGTGCTTCCACCGCCGTGTTTTACTTTAGATATACTTTCATTTATACCGTTTGGAATGCAGTAGCCTACTATTAGATGCACGAAACTCACGCACTGACAGACTTTCACGTACGCTTTGTGTTTGTTTGTCCTGAAGCTCGATTGCGGCTGCGGTTGAATGCACTTGCATTTTCGAATACATTTATACGAAATTGATATACACACAGTCAGTTATGTTTTCAGAGCAGGACAAAATATCTGATATATCGAAATAGATCTGTGCATTAGTCTGAATGCAGCCTGGTAAAGCTGCCACTGTCTATGATCTCATCAGTAATAATCAAACAGCAATAATGCTGAGGAAAAAAAGAAAAACCCATAACTATTGTCAGTAAACTTTCGGACATTTATTTGCTTATATAATAAAAAAAAAGAAGTACATTTTGCACAAAATGAAGTTGATTTAAAATTTATATGAAAATTAGCCATGTGCAGTAATATTGAAAACTGAGAATGTGACGCATGGTGATATTGAGTTGATAATGATAATCATAATTGAATTGAATCGTGAAACCAAGATTCACACCCCTACTTTTAAGATGGCAGTACTGTCATACAGAGATTCCAACTATAAACAAAAAGCATAGAAACTCCAATTTTGGTTCAGATGTAAAGTTGTAAAGATGTATTTGCACAGCAGAAGAATTAATTGGGGAAGAAATGTAGGTCAAGAATCGTTTTGGAATCGGATCGTGACTCCCAGAATCGGAATCGGATTGGATCGTGAAGTGCCTGAAGATTCCCACCCCTAATATTCATGGCTATTGCAAAAATAAAAAAGGGTCTTGGCTTCAGATATTCATTCATACAGACATCATTTGATCTCCTCCTGTAAACTGAGCATTTGAAGAGTCTGCTAGTAAATGCAGTTGTCGATGTGAATGTAGCCAAAGTCAGATATCATCCTTGGCGAGGATGCCATATTTCCAGCGAGTTATCCCAATGAAATATGGCCTGCCATTCTCAGTTCCTGACTTTTATTGATTGGTTTGGGTGTTCTGATCTGTGCACAGCAATTTTCACTGACAGCAAGCCAGGCTTTTTCAGCTAAACGATTTTCAGATCCAGCCTTGTTTGCGGTATGATTGGATGTCAGCTTTACAGTCCTCAACTCCCATTGGCCATTACATCCTCATTATTTAAAGTGAATGGTTATGGTTTGTGAAGTGCTATGCAGAGTACATCTCTCTTGTATTTTGTCTTATTACATAAAAAATATTGCTGTATAATTGTTATATTCTTTCATACTAATCCCACATCCTGTAGCTAGTGTTTTATTATATGCATATAACCTGATATAACGTTTGGAAGGATTTGCAGTGCCCATTCACTTTATGGCTCTCTGTAAGGTCAGCATCCCTTCCTCTGATTGGCTGCATGTTTGCAGAGCTGAGTGATTGATTGCTGTAAATGAAATATGATGGATGACCTTACCCACAGGCTCAACAGGAGACCCAGAAGGCAGCGCTGAGGTACGAGAGGGCTGTCTCCATGCACACGGCTGCCAGAGAGATGGTTTATGTGGCTGAGCAAGGTTTATTGGCTGACAGGAACACATTGGACCCTACCTGGCAGGAGATGCTAAACCACGCCACAGCCAAGGTACGACACAGTGACTCAGCATCGCTCTTAGATATAGGCATAAATTTGCTCAAAAACACAAGTGCTCTTAGGTTTACAACAGGTCTTAATTGCTAAAATCAATCCCTCATCGTCAGAATTATAGGTTTGCCTTGTTAAATCTTAATGTGTCTTCTTTAAATGTGCACAGCTGGTTAGTGTGGATTTTAATGGCAGTGTGGCTTTGATTGTCACAGTGGGAGCAATCAATAATGCTGATGAATGCACACCTACACTTAAAGATCAAGGTTACATGTCTTCATTTATATTTTATTCAAACCCTGCCAGTAAAATGGAGCAGCACTTCTTCGATGTGAAATCATCCTACAGTTTTTGTTTCCAGTTGAGTTGTCACCAAAACTTCAGTAGTCAATACCAATGCTAGTGAATTTTCAAGATTCTTGATGCCAATTCCAGTAGCATAGAAAATACTTAAATATTGTTAAACACACTCCCTTTTTACAATTATTGCCTCAGGTTTTTCAATAGATCATTCAAGTGAAAGTTGCAAATTACTTAAACACTGATTCAGGTTTATAAAGTAATCATTCAAGAGAACAGTCAGTAATAAAGTACTGAAAAAATGGAATTGGAAGGAATGGAACAAAAATACAAATAACAGTACTTAAAGTTTTCAAATTCAAATTATTTGAAAAATCAAAATCATTCAAATAAATGGTCAATAATAAAAAAGAATAAAGTGACAAATTGCATGCAATAGAATAGCAACAATAGAACAAAGAACTAATTAAACACTAAAGTAAACAATGCTTTAAGTTTTTTTAATTAATCATTTGACTAAACTGTCAGTAATAAAAAAATATCAAAGAAACAAATTACAACAGAACAAAACATTGGATATGCTTGGTCTTATTGTGAATGATTTATTGGTGCATGTTATTTCAAAGAATAAAATTGTCTTTGTTATCTTTAATCCAAATGTAAAAACTTTCTCTGCAATGAATTTTCTCCTGATGTCACTTAGGCCAAATGGCTTTCTGGATAGCCTGATAGTTATTTCAGCAAACTCGCATTCAGTCTGACTCCATTCTGTTTTGTAATGCCCTCTTTTAACAATTTATTCAATTCCCAGATTTAAAAAAAATATAGCTTTTTTCTCATTCGGTATCCTGTCTTTAAATGCATCACATTACAGAAATAAAATGGGTTGTTCAGGCAATTCATGTTAACTTAAAGCTAACAAAAAAGTTTTCAATTTACTCTACCATTTTAGTAAACAATCAGTAATAAAATATAGAATAAAGAAACAAATTACCAGTAATAGAGCAACTAAAAACAATAGAACAAAAATACAAAAAAAGTTAACTGTGAAAGTTTCAGAAACAGCAAAGTAGCATCAACTTGATACTGAAGTACCGTACCTTTAACATTCCTGAATGTTATTGTAACAAAGTTCGTAGATCGGGAAGAAGGAGGCTGGAACCGGCGATCATTTGAACAACTTTAATAACAAAATAAATAAACACAAAAGTAAAGCGGCAGCCCCTCACGGACGACTGCCGCACACCAAACACAAATTAAAATCCAGGCCTGGTCCTCTCTCGTCTTCCACTGTCATCGCTCCTCCTTTTATCCTTCCGGAGCTCCTCCGTGGGACGCGAGACCGGTGAGTGGTGCAGGTGTCGCTCATTATCATTAACTCCACCGGCCTCGCTCCGTTCCCACGGCTCTCGGCCCCGCCCCACTCATCACAGTTATCTTCCTCTTTACATTTCTACAAACTCTTATGAATACTCTGCTATTGACAGGGTTGATGCGATATTGACTTGTCAAGTCTTTGTATGAATGATACAGAAAGACAAGAGAATAAATTCGATTAAATGTCTGTTGAGAACAGAACAGGATATCACGTTTGACATGTTTCTGTTTTCAGGTGAACGAGGCAGAAGAGGAGCGTTTGAGGAGCGAGAGGGAGCACCAGCATGTCACTCAGCTTTGTCAGGAAGCAGAAGCGCGTTTGCAGACTTTGCAGAAGGCTCTTAAGAGGGTCATTATCAAGTCCAAGCCTTATTTTGAGCTCAAGGCTCAGTTCAACCACATCTTGGAGGTATGTATCAGAGACTGGCCTCTGCTGTAAAGGTATTCAAGGTCTGCTGGCCATATCGATTTAAGTTACAAAATGAAATCCTCTATGAAATGCAAATTGGGGTGGGCGGAATGAATAGAAACTTGACTTGTAGCATACAAACTATTCTTTTTTTTTTTTAAGTAAGTCTATTACATTTAGTAGTACAACCCCAAATCAGAAAAAGTTGGGACAGTATGGAAAACGGAAATAAAAAAAGAAAGTAGTGATTTCTAAATTTACTTTGACTTGTATTTCATTGCAGACAATATGAACACAAAATATTTCATGTTTTGTCTGGTCAACTTCATGTCATTTGTAAATATACATCCTTTCCTGTCATTTAGACCTGCAACACATTCCAAAAAAAGTTGGGACAGGAGAAATTTAGGGCTAGTAATGAGGTAAATTGGTTAAATAATGATGTGATTTGAAACAGTTGATGTCAACAGGTGATTGTAATTATGATTTGGTACAAAAGCAGCATCCAAGAAAGGTCTAGTCCTTTAGGAGCAGGACTGGGCCGAGGATCGCCAGTTTGCCAACAAATACGTGAGAAAATTATTGAAATGTTTAAAAACAATGTTCCTCAAAGAAAGATAGGAAGAGATTTGGATATTTCACCTTCAACAGTGCATAACATAATTAAAAGATTCAAGGAATCTGGAGGAATTTCAGTGCTTAAAGGACAAGGGCGCAAGCCTAAGCTGAACAACCATGATCTCCGATCCCTCAGGCGGCACTGCATCAAGAATCGTCATTCATCTATAAGCGATATCACCACATGAGCTCAGGACTACTTTGGCAAACCTTTGTCAAGTACCACAATACGTAGTTACATCCACAAATGCCAGTTAAAACTGTACTGTGCCAAAAGGAAGCCCTATGTTAACAGTGTCCAGAAGCGCCGTCGACTTCTCTGGGCTCGGAGGCATCTGGGATGGACCATCACACAGTGGAAACGTGTACTGTGGTCAGATGAATCAGTATTTCAGGTATTTTTTGGGAGGAATGGACGCCGTGTGCTCCGGACCAAAGAAGAAAAGGATCATCCAGACTGTTACCAGCAACAAGTCCAAAAGCCAGGGTCTGTCATGGTATGGGGTTGTGTCAGTGCCCTTGGCAAAGGTAACTTGCACTTCTGTGATGGCACCATTAATGCTGAAAAGTACATAGAGATTTTGGAGCACAATATGCTGCATTCAAGAAGACATCTTTTCCAGGGACGTCCATGCATATTTCAACAAGACAATGCAAAACCACATTCTGCACACATTACAAAGTCCTGGCTGCGGAGGAAGAGGGTACGGGTACTTGACTGGCCTGCCTGCAGTCCCGACCTGTCTCCAATAGAGAATGTGTGGCGCATTTTGAAGCGCAAAATGCGACAACGAAGACCCCGCACTGTTGCCCACCTTAAGACTTGTTTGCAGGAAGAATGGGACAAAATTACACCTGAAACACTTCATCACTTGGTGTCTTCAGTCCCTAAACGTCTTTTAAGTGTTGTGAAAAGGAATGGCAACATTACAAAGTGGTAAATGCTTGACTGTCCCAACTATTTTTGGAATGTGTTGCAGGTCTGAATGACAGGAAAGGATGTATATTTACAAATGACATGAAGTTGACCAGACAAAACATGAAATATTTTGTGTTCATACTGTCTGCAATGAAATACAAGTCAAAGTAAATTTAGAAATCACTACTTTCTTTTTTTATTTGCGTTTTCCATACTGTCCCAACTTTTTCTGATTTGGGGTTGTATAAAGAAGTAAACTTTTTCTAACATCAGCCAATTAGTGGTTATTGGCCATAACAACAAAAAAATGGGTTGAATTTCAATATTAGTGCATCTCTAAATATTATAAAACTTTTTCTGATTGGATGGTTATCTGTCTATCTGGTTACCATAATGTAATTAATATATTTGGTGCATAAACATGACAAATTGTTTGTCTTTTTTTTATCTATTGTGCTAATGATTATCATCACTCATTAACAGGAGCACAAGTCCAAAGTCGTCCAGCTGGAGGAACGGGTGGCAAAGGTGAAGACAAGATATTCTGTCGCCCTCCGCAACCTTGAGCAAATCAGCGAGCAGATCCATGCGCAAAGAGGGCGCATTCGTGCTGCCAGAAAGCGCAACAGAGCCCGTGGGGGGCGGAGCTCTCCGGTGGGGGCGGAGTCTGAGGGTGTAATCCAGGCAGGGGCATATGCAGGGGTGGTGGCCAATCCTTTAATGGATAATGACTGGGCCGATCAAGAGAAAACCAGGCAGTGGGTGGAGAAACACAGGGAGGCGGGGTGGGGCCAGAGAGAGAGGGCGGAGAAGGCGGGGTCAGACTCCATGTCAGTCATCAGCCTGCAAACCATCGCCTCCGACCTGGAGAAGTTTGATTCTGTGGAGCACTTGGGCAACATGAGTGACGTCGGAAGTATAATAAGTGAGGAGAAAGAGGCGGCGAGTGAGAGAGGATTTAGGGTCGATGATAGAATAGTAGAGAGAGAGGTGGCGAACCTCTCGAGACAGGATGCAGAGAAAGGTGCCTCAGGGACGGACAGACAGCAGAGAGATAGAGAGCGAGAGAGCTTTGTGAAGCAGCACCACAGAAGTGTTAGTTTGTGAGGAAACAGGAAATTAGACTTGCCTGTTACTCCACCCCAATCTTGTAGGGCTAAAGCTTGCCTGCAGGCTTCCAGGTGAGACTCTCAACTGACTACAAATGAATCAGACTGAAAACACTGCATTCTCTTAAAGGGATAGTTCACCCAAAAAAGAAAATTCTGTCATTAATTACTCACACTCATGTCGTTCTAAACCCGTAAGACCTTTGTTCATCTTCTGAACACAAATTAAGATATTTTTGATGAAATCCAAGAGCTTTCTGACCCCCCAACGCAACTGAAATTTTAGAAACATTGTAAGGACATCGGTAAAACAGTCCATGTGACATCAGTGGTTCTTCCATAATTTTACGAATCTACGAGAATACTTTTTGTGTGCAAAGAAAACAAAAATAACCCTGAGTTACCATCATCTGCCATTATCAAGAGTACCACGACGCATGAGTGTGCATTCCTCTGCACGTAAACAACGCATGTGGTACTCTCTATAATGGCGGAAGATGGTAACTTGGAGGAGAAGAATTGTTAGATAAAGTCGGTATTTTTGTTTTGTTTGCGCACAAAATGTATTCTCGTAGCTTCGTAAAATTACAGTTGAACCACTGATGTCACATAGACTGTTTTACCGATGCCCTTACTACGTTTCTGGGCCTGGGAACATTTCAGTTGCGTTGCTGTCTATGGAGGTTCAGAAAGCTCTCGGATTTCATTTTCATTTGTGTTCCGAAGAGGAAAAAAGGTCTTACGGGTTTGGAACGACATGAGAGTGAGTAATTAATGACAGAATTTTCATTTTTGGGTGGACTATCCCTGTAAAGGTGAAATGTGTAATTTCAGCGCCCCTTGTGGCACTTAATGGAATTGCAAAAAGATACAGGTTTGCCATTGGTTGAGCCAGTGTTGCCGTATCATGCTGGTCTGGATGCTCAAAAAGAGTTTACACATTTCGCAGAAATCAACATACTAATGGCTTCATTATTGTTGCACATTAAGTTAGGAGAATATAAACAAAAATTACACACTCCATCTTTAACAGAACTAACTATGGAAGTCCGTTTCCACCTGAGAGTAAAAAAAATAAAAAATGGTAATTGTAGATCAACATAAATTTTGTCACCGTTAAAGGATTAGTTCACTCCAGAATTAAATTTCCTGATAATTTACTCACCCCCATGTCATCCAAGATGTTCATGTCTTTCTTTCTTCAGTCGAAAAGAAATTAAGGTTTTTGAGGAAAACATTTAGGGATTTTTCTCCATATAGTGGACTTCAACAAGGACCAATGGGTTGAAGTTTCAAATTGCAGTTTCAATGCAGCTTCAAAGGGTCTTGTCTAGCGAAACAATCAGCCATTTTCCTCTAAATAAATTTTACCACAATTGCTTATCTTGCAATATCCCTCTGATGCACGTCCACGGCTTTACACATCGCGCATCGCAAAGCTAGTGCAGGACAAGCATTTGTGGATAAAAAAGTATGTAAATTTTAATTAATTTATTTATTTATTTAGAAAATGACAGATCGTTTCTCTAGATAAGACCGTTTGAAGCTGCATTGAAACTACAATTTGAACCTTCAACCTGTTGGTCCACTATAGTCCATATATGGAGAAAAACCCTGCAATGTTTTCCTCAAAAACCTTAATTTCTTTTTGATTGAAAAAAAGAAAGACATGAACATCTTGGATGACATGGGGGATGAGTAAATTATCAGGACATTTTTATTCTGGAGTGAACTACTCACAATGGGCTTCATTCATTAAACTTTTGTAAATATATGAGTAAATTTGGAGTAATTTGCACATAAAAGGACCTTCCAAAAAACTGTTCTTCTGATTCACAAATGCTTCAAACCTCAGATTTGATAATAAAACATGAATGAAATGAATCCCACAATTAGCTTAATTGAATTACGACTATGCAGCTGTTTTCAATCATTTTTGTTTTATGAATGAAATTTATTTTCATATTTAACTATTTGGTTAACTATATATATCAATTTTGTTATATGTTATATTTCATGACTCCAAAAATTTACGTCAGAGTGGCTTTACGAACAATTTAGACAAAAATGATTTCTGTTCATGTTTCATGAATGAGGCCAATTTGTGACATTGTGAGACCTAAAGTTGCAATTACGAGAAAGTCACATTTGCCAGTTTTGTGATTTTATTTCATGGAATTGCAAGAAATAAACCTGTCTTCTTCTTTTTATTTATTTATTTATATATGTTTATTTTTTTTTTTACTGAAAATGGTGGAAACTGTCTTACATAACTAATAGTCCTACCACACGGTTCAAATGAGTGGAAAGCTCCTCCAGGTGTGGTGACTAAGATTCAGACATTAAATTGAATCCATTTTTGGACATAAGAAATAGCAATCGAGAGGTAGGAGAATATTAACACACCTACACTGATTGACGTGGCATTATTGTAACACTGCACTATAGCCGAGGGGGTTCAGATGTTCTCGGCAAATTAATGAATAACAATAAGGAGGATGTATTTTAGTCAGTCCGCAGGGATTTGTAGTTCTCACGCTCTGATCCTGTCTTTTCTTGGTTACCGTTTCACTGTCGGTCAGGGAACAGGGGAAAAAAGACAGAAAAGACACTTCACACAATGCGAGAGAGAGGGAAAATAAGTGAGAAATGGATTGAACATTGCAGATCAAACACATCTCTTTCTATTACCTCAGAAAAGGGAAAGCTCTTACAGTGGAGGTCTGTGGGTACAGTTGTACACTTTCCTGATAGGCTTCCATTGTTAGTGTGTAACTTTAAACACTCTTTTGTTTGTTTAAGAGAATGAAATTCAACCTGACTCAAAGTATTTTCTGTGGTGATTAATATGACACTGTTCATCTGACTTAACTTGTATGTAACCTGGAAAATATTTTTTTTTATAATATTGCTGTATTTGGTTCCCATCTCCAGGTCTCTCTCATCAAGTGTAGATATCTGAAATATTTTGTTTTTAATATTTTATTTGGCTGTCAGTTGGAATTATTTTGTGCAACATGTAACGTTAAGTTCTAGGTCATCAATTTTTGGCATTTATGATATATTTTACTGTACTGTTTTTATTGATTTTGATCTATTTGACAGATTTTAGGTCAGTCGAGGAACGAAAGAGGGTCTTGTCTTGGCAGAAAATGTTTACAAGTGTGTCAGTTCTGCTGGATTTTTACAAGAAAAGTTGAGTAAATAAAACAAAAGTGGAGCGACTGAATGATGTGTACTTGATGACGTAACTGTGTTTTGCAGATATACACTTTGAAATCATATATGCTAGCTGTTTGAACAAACTGTGCTGTGGACAGTACAGTATTGTTTGCAAGTTTACATCCTACTCTCCTCCCAATTTTTTTTGAAATGTAGTTTTTGTCCACAAACCTTGTAAATCCGTCCTTCCCCCATCATAACCTGTTGTGTACAGATTCCTCACCTCTCCTCATAGTAAATAGATGATGCTCTGTAGAGTTAATCCAGTATGCTGCTGTCTCGCTCCATTCATTAGGTCACATGAACTCTATGTATATACAAGCTGATGTATGATGAATACAATTAATCCTTACGTGACTGATACTGTAACTTATTCTGTAAATGTTAATTTATTGCACAGTTAGAGATATTAAAACTTGAATTTAACAACTATGCTCTTCTTTTTCTTATTTAATCTCACTTGGAGTGTGGAGTATGGAAGGTTGTTGATTGCTACTTTGTATCTCCCAATTGTGACTTTATATCACAAGATATGTTTTTATATCTCACAATGTAACTATTCATCAAAGTTTTGACTTTATTTCTTGTAATGCGACACTGTAAATCATTGTGACTCTCAATTGCAAGTTTATTTGTCATAATTGCGACTTTCTCAGTTAACTAAAAATGTGACTTTTTCTTGCAATGCGACTCTATCTCTCTGTATTTTTGACTTTTCTTGTAAGTACGACTTTATCATTGCAACTAACCATCTCTTGCAATTGCAACATTCAAACTAAAAATCTGACTTTCCTACAGTGTTATTCTTTATCTCTCAATGTCGACATTATTTCTTGTAATTATGACTATTTCTTATAATTGTGACATTGTCTACCAGCTGTTACTTTGCAATTGTGACTATTTTTATTAATGTGACTTTAAGTGTCACAATGTGACTTTTTCACAATTGCAACTTTGTCTCACAATTGTGAAGATTAATTTAAATTTCCACATTATAACAAATAATGTGACTTTATAGCTTGGGATTTGAGTCAATTCCAAATTTATTTCTTCCAAATTATGGGGTTTGTTTCTCGTAATTGTGACTTATGACAATGTCTCCCTGATGTGACTTATATTTCGCAGTTGTGACTTCTAATGCGACACTATAACTCACATTTTAATTGTGAATTTATATCTTACAATTGCAAATATTTTTTTGAGACGGTGTAACTAAATGTTACTGTCTCTTACAAGAGATCAAGTTGAAATCAAGGAATATAGTCACATTGTAATTGTGAATTCTCCCAGATGTGAGTTTATATTTCGCAGTTGTGACTTTTTCTAGTAATGCGACACTATAATTCACATTGTAAGTGTGAATTTATATCTTACAATTGCAAATATTTTTTGAGACAGTGTAACTCATACAAGAAATCAAGTCGAAATCAAGAAATATAAAGCAACATTGTAATTATGTTTTTATTTCTCATACTTGCGATATTGTCTCACAGTTGTGACTTTATTTCTCATAATTGACCCTTCGCAGGGACTTTGATTGACAGGTGATCTGACCAGTCATAACGCAGAATCTGCCATTTTGTCCGACAAACCAGACTGGAGAGTAGATTAACTTTGGTAAACTTGAACAACTATGTTTATTGATGTCTTTCCACGGTTGAAATAAAATACCTTCTGATGTTCATTCATGTTTTTTTCGTGCTTTAAGTAAATATTAAAATACGTTCGGTTCACGTGCTGCTTCAACCGAGGTGCTACAGCGATCTGTCACGACACATTAAAGAGCCACAAAATGTTATTTATTGTTTGAATTTCTTAAAAAAGACAAAATTTGAAAGCTGAGACTTTGTTTGATACCAGAAGTAACCTGCTCTGTCTTGTCTGTCGGCTCGTTGTCAGTTTTCTCTTTGCTCCGTCATGTATTTTTCACTGCATGAGAACATGATGTGTGGTGTGAGAGCGGCATAGCTTGTCGGACATAGCAACAGTAACTAAGAGGGGGAGGGGGGGGGGGTGTCTATGCAAAGGGTCAACTGTGACTTTTAAAACTGAATTTTTCTTTACATCTCACAGTATGACTATATCTCTTAATTTCAACTTTATTACTTGTAATTATGGCATTATTTCTTATTACAGTTGTGACTTGCAGTTGCCTCTTTGTTTCTAGTAATGTGACACTCACTCTTATTGTGACTTTGTCTCAGAATTGCATTTATTTCTTGAAATTGCGACATTATAACTAATAATACAACCTATCTTCTGCAATGTGACTATATCTCTAAATTCAATTATTATAGTAATTATTTCTGGTAGTTATTAAATTATATCTCATCTTTGCGACTTTAAATCACTCAATGTGACTTTTTCATACTCTAAACTTGATCCCACATTTCAATTGTGTTGGCTTCCATATCAGAGAGCTTTTACTTGATGCAACAAGATTATGCACATTTTCTGAAGAAAACGAGAAGTACACTTACTTGTGCACCACCATAAGGCAAGGGATGTTCTGGGTGGTTGCTAGGACATCGCTATGTAGTTACTATGACGGCTTGTTAGATTTGCTAGCCCTGCGTATGAGCATTAGTACCAGTTACGCTTATTTAACAAACACCACTAATTACCAGTTATACTGAAAGTGTCTCAATAGCTTGGTAATTGTAATCAAGAAGAATGGTGAGTTTCCAGGTTTTCTCAGGTATTTTAGGCTGAATGTTGAGCCGAGAGCAGTGGGGCACTCCAGCTATATGAAATCAATCAGATGTGCTGGAGAAGAGGACTTCCATAATGAAAAGAGAAAGAGAGGAGGAGATTATCCTCAGTCTTCAGTCTTTAATTATTCAACAATGATATAAATATCGAGCAGAGAACTCATAGAAACCGGCCGCTGGGGAGAGAAAGGAGTGAGTGAGGACTAGAGCAAAGGATGAATGTGATGTAAAATGCGATAATTGTCATGTTGAAAGGGCAGTGAAAGGGAGGGTGAGGGCAGTTTAAGGTGAGAGACTAATTTCTCTGTGACTGCAGAGAGTGAAGGTGACATTAGGTGTGGGAGTTTGTGAAAGAGACAGCCGAGATGATGACAGCCGAGTTTGAACTGAAAGATGAGGTGTCACCGGCAGCATTTGTATCCGGAGCTACTCCTGCACTGTGTTTTTTTTTCTCTATCTCTCTTTCTGGTTTTCATTATGTCGGAATTTCTCACTCAGGACTTTGTGGCTCACTGATTCCACTGCTGGGATACCTGAGGGGAAACACATCAGAAAATGCATTATTTTGATTGTCAATTTGGAGAGATACATTACAGACTGGAACGAGCCTTGTTCCTTCATGTAGTTCATACATCAGAACTCATTTATAGATCTATAGATATCATTGATGCAACTTTTGTTTGTTAAAGAGTTGCAGCATTTACTTGTGTTAAGAAAATAGCAAGTGTTTTACATGTTTTTGAAGGAAGTCACCAAGGCTGCATTTAATTGGCAAAAAGTACAGGAAAAACAGCAATATTGTAAAATATTATTACAATTTAAAATAACTGTTTTCAATTGTAATATATTTTAAAATGTACTTCATTTCTGAATTTTCAGCAGCATTACTCCAGTCTTCAGTGTCACATGATCCTTCAGAATTCATTCTAATATGCTGATTTGCTGCTCAAGAAACATGTATTATTTATAATATTATGTTAATTATAATATGTTTTTTTAACTAAAAGAATTATAAAACAGTTTCAGGTCAAGTATTGCATGCCATGCTACAAGATGGGGCATTCACAGCTTGACACGTGCTGTCCGCTGCCCTCTTATGCTTCACAGACCGGCTGAGTTTGTCCCGGGATCAGAACTCAAGTGTCACACCTAATGGAACAGATCCCAGGTGAGGTAGTTGTGATTTCACTGATCTTACCTGTCTGTGAACAGCCTTGGAATAGATTGACCAGTGGAGGGCTTTGTTCTGAGCTGAAGGAAAAGAGAGCGTGAGATCAAGACAGTTCTGATGAATAGAATTGATCCAGAAATAGAGAGAGCGTAAACAGTTGGCCTTGTTAGGAAAGATTTATCTGAAGTCTGGGTTTAAAAAACTGACCCAGACAGAATTTAGAAGATGCAATCCTATCTGTCTGTCTGTCTGTCTGTCTGTCGCTCTATCTATCTATCTATCGTTCTATCTTTCTGTTGTTCGTTCTATCATTCTGTCGCTCTGTCTATCCATATATCTATTGATCTATCGTTCTGTTACTCTATATATATTATGTATGTATATCCTTGGCAGATATATATATCATTTACAAACTAGATTTTTAACATTCTGAATGTTATTCTTGTCATATTCTTGTCCCCAGATATGTCTCTTCCAGTGTAAATCTGTAAATCAGTTTTCTCCTCAACCCCAAACCAAATTTTATCATCCACTGGTCAAAATTGTATAAATCTAACCACTTAGAAAAGTAATAGCACACATCAAGCCGCACAATTTGAGATACGATTCATATCTGTACTAGCGCATATGGTACAGGATGAGTTAAGCTTGTTACAGCAAGCACCACTAATAATAATTGCTTCAAATTAATACTTCAAATTATTCATAGCCACGTAAACCAATACTGCACAGAGAGATACATTTGGCTCTTCCAAATGAATAGTAATAGGCCTACTGGTGTGTGGAAACAGCACCTCTTGTGTGAATGCACATCCCCTACAGTGAAACTATAGTGCTTATGGACTGATGTAAATTATTTGCCTCCACCGCATGCCGTTGTATATGTAAATGAGAGCTCCTTGAAAGTGGCTGCACAAAAACATTTGCAGCGGGGAATAATGAAGTGCTCCCTATCCTACTGTACTCCCCTGTTTGCGCTCAGCAAGGACAATCTATTGTCATGAGTATGACAGCGTCTGTATGAGTAATTACTGCAGCCCACTGCACACTGTCCAATTTCCCTTCCATCTAATGGGAGAGCACAGAACTAATGCTCAGACAAGTTTGAGAGTGATCCTTTGATGAAATGAGATGTGGCAGTGGTTTGGCTTTACGTATGGCCATCCATTTGATTACTCTGGTGCACCGTCAGTGGTTGCAAACATGAAAATTGCGTTGCATTTCTTCCCAGCAAATCAGAAAGTTGTAAAGGTCATTATTGACTTTGTGGGAAAGAGACTGCTGAGGTGTTGACATCCTAATGGACTAGGTCTATAATTAAATGTTTGCCTGCACCCTCACTCACATGATAAATGCTGCTCTCATCGAATAGTGAGATATCATTTTCAACCAGCATGACTCATCCTCTCGGCTTCCACTGCCAAGAACAGAGACAGAGGAACTCTTCCATTCCAAGCTCGAAACAAGAAACTGGGAACTAACTTTTTATTTCTTCAAGGAAATACAAAAAGAGCATAGCTGTTTGGTTATTACGTCGATTTGTAGGCCAATCCGGAAGGCTAATTCACCACTGGTTCCCTTGGGAATTTCTTATAGGTTTTTAAGACTAGTTTTAGGATTATAAGTAAAAA
Source organism: Aspiorhynchus laticeps (assembly GCA_023376895.1). NCBI lineage: Eukaryota > Metazoa > Chordata > Actinopteri > Cypriniformes > Cyprinidae > Aspiorhynchus > Aspiorhynchus laticeps. The sequence goes on along the minus strand of CM041817.1, from coordinate 21,997,129 downwards.
AGGTGTGTTGAAAAGACTTTGAATTAGTTTCTTTTTTGTTTTATTTTGAAGCATTTGCTGCAAAAAGACTTGGTTTAAGAAAACAGTGTCTTCTTTATGCTATGGAGTTTATGTTGTAGAACAAAACATCTCTTCAAAACAATATAAGCCACAGCCCTAATTTTATTTATAAACTGTAAATTGCCATTCCCAAAACCCACTGACAATTCCTTAGAGAATCCATAGCTCAAAAATGCTAATTTCCAACTGGGTAATAGGACAACAAACTGAACAGCTTTAGGTAAGCTTAGGTTTATAGGCTTTGGTTCTGATGCTTTGCTGTTGTCACATAACACAGCCTTGGCAGAAATAATCAATTGTATAATTCATTATGCAAATACATTAATGAAGGAAGACCAGTGCAAATCTCCATGCAAATATAGATATGCACACTGTTGAAAAAATGTAAATAAAACAGATTATCGATTACATTTTACTAATTTCATGTTTTTCTACTTCAAAATGTAATGTTTAATTCAAATTGTTGCTGCTTGTTTCTTTGTAATTGTGTGTGAAATTTTGAAATTTACAATTTCTGAATAAAAATAGTTTCTACACCAAAATGTATTTGTGTGTGTGTGTGTGCACTGAAAAATATTATATATTTAATTTTAATAAATGTATTCAATAGATTTAATAAAACAGTTTGAGCTTTAAAATCATGCAGCAGCAGAAGTAAAACAATAAAACAGAATGCTTCAATATCAACTTCAAGCCAAATACAACAGTTTTCTAACAAGTCTTGCAACCAGAAGTATCTACAAATTGTAATAATAAATATACTTATCTTAATAATTGGCTAATGAATCTGTGGATTTGTAGATGGTAAATTTGTAGAAGTTCATTGCTTGAGTGAATGAGTGCACTCATTTACAACACAGCTGCAAAAATATATAGATATTTGAAATAAAGTAATTTAATATACAAACCCGATTCCAAAAAAGTTGGGACACTGTACAAATTGTGAATAAAAAAGGAATGCAATAATTCACAAATCTCATAAACTTATATTTTATTCACAATAGAATATAGATAACATATCAAATGTTGAAATTGAGACATTTTGAAATGTCATGCCAAATATTGGCTCATTTTGGATTTCATGAGAGCTACACATTCCAAAAAAGTTGGGACAGGTAGCAATAAGAGGCCGGAAAAGTTAACTGTACATATAAGGAACAGCTGGAGGACCAATCTGCAACTTATTAGGTCAATTGGCAACATGATTGGGTATGAAAAGAGCCTCTCAGAGTGGCAGTGTCTCTCAGAAGTCAAGATGGGAAGAGGATCACCAATTCCCCCAATGCTGCGGCGAAAAATAGTGGAGCAATATCAGAAAGGAGTTTCTCAGAGAAAAATTGCAAAGAGTTTGAAGTTATCATCATCTACAGTGCATAATATCATCCAAAGATTCAGATAATCTGGAACAATCTCTGTGCGTAAGGGTCAAGGCCGGAAAACCATACTGGATGCCCGTGATCTTCGGGCCCTTAGACGGCACAGCATCACATACAGGAATACTACTGTAATGGAAATCACAACATGGGCTCAGGAATACTTCCAGAAAACATTGTCGGTGAACACAATCCACCGTGCCATTCGCCGTTGCCGGCTAAAACTCTATAGGTCAAAAAAGAAGCCATATCTAAACATGATCCAGAAGCGCAGGCGTTTTCTCTGGGCCAAGGCTCATTTAAAATGGACTGTGGCAAAGTGGAAAACTGTTCTGTGGTCAGACGAATCAAAATTTGAAGTTCTTTTTGGAAAACTGGGACGCCATGTCATCCGGACTAAAGAGGACAAGGACAACCCAAGTTGTTATCAGCGCTCAGTTCAGAAGCCTGCATCTCTGATGGTATGGGGTTGCATGAGTGCGTGTGGCATGGGCAGCTTACACATCTGGAAAGGCACCATCAATGCTGAAAGGTATATCCAAGTTCTAGAACAACATATGCTCCCATCCAGACGTCGTCTCTTTCAGGGAAGACCTTGCATTTTCCAACATGACAATGCCAGACCACATACTGCATCAATTACAACATCATGGCTGCATAGAAGAAGGATCCAGGTACTGAAATGGCCAGCCTGCAGTCCAGATCTTTCACCCATAGAAAACATTTGGCGCATCATAAAGAGGAAGATGTGACAAAGAAGACCTAAGACTGTTGAGCAACTAGAAGCCTGTATTAGACAAGAATGGGACAACATTCCTATTCCTAAACTTGAGCAACTTGTCTCCTCAGTCCCCAGACGTTTGCAGACTGTTATAAAAAGAAGAGGGGATGCCACACAGTGGTAAACATGGCCTTGTCCCAACTTTTTTGAGATGTGTTGATGCCATGAAATTTAAAATCAACTTATTTTTCCCTTAAAATGATACATTTTCTCAGTTTAAACATTTGATATGTCATCTATGTTGTATTCTGAATAAAATATTGAAATTTGAAACTTCCACATCATTGCATTCTGTTTTTATTCACAATTTGTACAGTGTCCCAACTTTTTTGGAATCGGGTTTGTATATCCTCGAATGTCAAATTATTGAGTGCAAAGAATAGATATTTGTGCTAAAATCTCTTCTATTTGTTCATAAATTGCTTCAAAAGTGCAGGCTAAAAATTTGGAGCAAGAGCTAAATGCCAGAATGGGAAATGTGATGGTATTTAACAAAATAAAAAGTCAATGAGTGAATTTGTAAATTATATTTTAAATAAGCTATTAAGCAGCACATACGTTGTTATTTATTACTGCTGCCAGTTAATACCAGCTTGAGCTGGTTTTTCCAGTAGGGAATACAATGCTGCCTTGAAAGCAGAGGAATGAGTAGTCATCCAGAAAGTGACAATTGAAGCACCAACCCAGCTTAAGCCAGCCTAAAATGGTTTGATAGTCATAACTGGTTTATGGTCTCCTGACCTGGACAAGCCATGGTGTTCAACTGGACTCCCAGCTAAAAAGTCCTATAAAACCAGCCAAAAGACTAAGCCAGCAAATCAGCTTCGTTCCTCACAAAAGAATCAAGATGCTCCAGTCGACGAATAAATATAATACAGTGACATAATGACTACATACATCAAAGTGACACTTCACTAGAAGAGGAGATCTGGAGACCACGGGCTTCCATTGGCTCATCCACCCTGCGCAGGGAGGAGGTCTGCACTATTTATCTGGGATATGAGCGCACCATCTGTCTTTCAGTCAGCCAATGAGCGCTTTAATTCCCACTCTATTCACCGGCGGTGTCTTCATGTAGTGAGCGGACGGCACACTACAGACTGCAGATGAGAGAGAGGCGCACTGTCCTGTGACGTCGCGAGCGAGCGAGGGACATTAAGAGCGCGAGGAAGGAGAGGGAGGCTCGGCGAGCCGTCGTCGTTCGTAGTCTGTGTGTAGCTAACGTTTTTCTTTTTTTGCCGATATTACATCATATATATTCAGTCCTGACTGGCTTCCACAGAGGATACTCTCATGAGCCGTTTAATTCCCATCGATATTTGGTATTTATTTTTTACCTGCAAGTCTTTTAGGCGACGGAATCATGGCAAGTACGCTAGCGTCTGATGTTCGTACGATTTGCGAAAAACGACAGTCCGTCGGACGTTTGTAAACAATAGTGTGTGAACGTTTACGTCTAACACAGCTTTTTTTTTGCGTGTGCGCTTTATTGAATTTGTTGTTAGTCGTTGTAATCGAGCAATACATTTACGCGAAGCACAACTGTATATCTTGTTCTCTAATTACTTTTTTTTTTTTGAAAACATTCGACTGTTATTTAATCACACGAATATATATAAAAGCAATTGTGCAAGGTTAATCTCGCACACAAGCGACGCACGCAATATTAATCGTACAAGAGCAATTTCACGCGCACGGAGGCAGTTGCATGGCGGTTGAAGTTTAATACGAAGCTGTGCGTAGTGAACGCTTAACGCGAGCAATTAAAAGAGCATATTTATTTACCTGTCGTCTTACTAGTACGCACACGGACACACGCACATACACGTTGGCTATATCAAGCATCCCTCAAGGACCATCTCCACAGACCGTTCCCAAAAGAGCCTGCACGACGCAGTAAGTAATATAATTGTGTGCAGTAATTGTTCTCGTCAGGGGTCTCATCTACCTTACAGTGAAGCAGTTTAATTGAATGTGTCATTATGAGGTTTCTTAGCAGTTTTGAGGCACCACATAGACGCTGTGCTCAGAAAGACGCTGCTGTAGTGTAGAAATCCCACTAAAACATCGTTTCATTGGGCCCTGCAGCGTAGTAGACAGTAGGCAGGTTGACCTGAAGTGTTTTTGAGCGCTTGTGTTCTCAGTCTTGTGTTTGAATGGTCGCTGTCCGCGGTGCTGAAACAGATGACAGCTGATGTAGAGCAGTGCTTCTCGATCCGGGTCCTGGAGGAGCCCCAGTACTGCACATTTTGGATGAATGCTCCGAGACCTAAAATGAGAACAGTATTTATTTAATTTTTTTAAAGTTACCTTATTATTTTCTGCAAATAAATGGCATATTTAAAAGACAATACATATAATTTTACTGCTAAAAAACAAAAACTGGTGATGATGTGAACTGAAAAGTTTTTTTCTTGCACTGAGCTCTTTGCGCTTTTTTCACATTTTTGGCTTCTAAATAAAACATTTTTTTTGTAAGAAATCTGCTACCATTATGTGTGCAAGCTCCTCTCCTTGTTGAACTTTGGTATTGTTTTTTGGGTCTCCTGCATCAAAGTCATTTTTATGTACTAACTCCTTTAAGTATTTGTCATGGACATTCTTTTTTTCCACTGTAAAATATTGTAAAAGTTTATTAATGAGTCTTAATAAGTCTTAATTACCTTGTGATTTAAAGATATTTTTTTAAATTACATTTAAGACATCATGCATAGACTATTTTGCAGTGAAATATTTGAAAAAAAAGAAATTAAATTCCCTGTGTGATCCATCAAAAAATATATTTTTTATATTTTTTGTTTTAATTATTAGTATTATTTAAATATTTATGATGTTTAGTTAATAGTAAATATCACAAATAATTACAAAGTATCAGGAAAAGTAACACATTGAGTTAAATGTGAAATTTGGAAGTATAAAGACTGAAATAGTATTTTCTTGTAAAACACACTCAAATTAGTATTCACAACTTCAAAAAAGTTTTTTACAGTGTGGGTGATTATATGGGCTTCCATTGTATCTGCTGTGTTGTTATCAGTACATTTTGCAGTAATTTTGCAGCTTAAATATGTTGGTGTATTAACATTATATCATTTAACAACATAAAATTAGTAAACGCAAATTGTGTAGTCCCTAAAAGGACATAATGTATTGAATCAACCTTCCTTGCTGTATTTCTTTATGCTGAGATTAGGATAACGGAGACATGAAAGCCATCCAAAATGTGTATTTTTCAGGAACAGGGTTGAGAAGCACTTATGGTTCAGTATTTCTTGATCCAGGTCTTGGAGGGCCTCAACACTACACAGTTTGGATAAAATGTCTGTTTTCATTGATCGGTTCATCTGTAAAATGCTCTATGAAGTGAAATGAGTGTGTCAAATAAAGGAGACATCCAAATTGTGCAGTATTGAGGGTCCTGCAGAAGGAACCCTGGAAAAAAATGGCTGAGGAACACTGGGGAAAAAAGAGAGGCAGATGAAGAGGAGAGGGTGGGGGTTGAGTGGTTTTGATTGTTGTTTTTATTGTGAATATTGACGTGAAAGAGAATCTGGGGTATTGTGCTACAGTTGTTGTATATTTGATTGAAATGTATGTAATGCATGAGTGTCAGTCTGTGTTTCATGCATTTAAAGAGTGACAATGTGCAGTTGTTATCTAAAGAAACAATTTTTATCTGATCTGACTTTTAAAATTAAGTGTATTGTAGCGACTGAATATTTAGTCATATTAAATAATATTTTTTGACTTGAATTAGACCAATTGATTTAGATATTACAACACGAGGCACATCTTCAGCATAACATTTTCACAAACCATTTTTACAGTGCTGTTTAGGTGGGCAATTCTGAATTTAAATGCCACACTGTTAAAAATAAAGATTCTTTATTGGCATGGTTCCATAAAGGACCTTTATCATCCATGGAACATTTCCATTCCACAAAAGGTTCTTTATAGTGGAAAAGGGTTGTTTAAAACTCTGAGGAAAAAGATGGTTCTTTTAGAATGTTCATTGAAAGGTTCTTTGAATAAATGGCATCATTTTGTAACCTTTATTTTTAAGAGTGGAGTTTTGTTTAATTATTGTATGTATTCTTGCAAGTAGTAGAAAACTCTTACATTTAATGAATCATTAATATATTGTGAAGTGATTTGTTATTATAGGGCTAAGTAACAGAAACATCAAGGTCCTTATAAAGGGCAGGACCGTTCTTTGGCTTGGCAACAGCTTCATTTCTTCTTGGATGGCTGTTGAACACATCCTGAACTGTGTGCAGTGTGAAATTACGCTGTTTACGAGGGTAATTCTTTGAGTAATGAAGGTGGAAACGACGTGTCAACTTCAAGGCGAGTGGGAAAATAAAGAGGGAAAGATGTCTGCAACACTGATGGTCCTGTAAAATCTTATATTCCTGGGCTGTTATACAACAATCCTGTAGAATCATGAGACCTAATGACCTTCACAAAATCTAGTATCTCATACAATTAGAGATCCACAACCAAGTGGGTTTGGTTTTCTCCAACATAATCCTGTCTGGATGTAGGTAATAGGGTGAAAGGTCACTCATCACGCCACATTACTGTAGGTTTTGTGCTCCTCATATTCTGGCTTTACACAAATTTTTTGAGTTGCAGCTGTGTAAAACCCTCCTTTGTGAAGTATAGCTTTGTATATTCTTCTGGGTCAAAGAGGTGCCGATTCAATTCTGTGAGTTTTATTTAAGCCGTACTTTTGTGGCATTTAGCAATTATGCTGTGAAGGCTGTCTCTGTCAGTAAGTGCCAACTTTCAGCCGCTATTCCATTTCACTGATGCCGTTGGTGCATGTCTGGCATATTGTTATTTCTGAGATGTTCTCCTTGACATATTAAGTCACTTGATAGCTTTGTGACTGATGCACCTGTAATTTAAGCTTAGGTTATTCAGCCTGGCTGGCACTATGTTATGTGCCTGGTATTGCTTTAAAGGCTCACATATAAAAATGCTAACAGTCAGATCTCCTTTATAGCTGACACATACTGCAGAATGACAATCAACCTAGTATGTGACTCACCTTTACAGCTCCATTTAGATTTTCAGTGTTAAATGACCATGTTTGTATCCATTTTGCCCAGAATGTGTAGGCTACTGCACATTTCATGCATACATGTGTGCATGAGAGTGAATTCTTTACTCACATTTGTGTTTGGATGGTGTATCTTTCTGGTAATATGAGGAATTTATCTCTCAGTCAAGGTATTTTTTATTGCAGTCTGTCTTTATGCAGGTGTAGAGTGTCTGGAAGCGTAAATGGGGTTAATTGGCATTTCCGTTGCGTACTACTTATGTGTTCATCAGCAAAATAAACCCCCCTGGGGCCAGAGAGTGAGTTAACGAACTCTCTTAATTAGAGGAATGATGAATAATAAAGTTTTTTTTATCATGTCCATGTGGATCTGCTGATGGAATGCTATATTTATGCATCTAGAACAAGAGACTCACAGCAATAAATATTCAGTTAGAGTAGAATAGCTACAGATATTAAACTTGCATTAGACAGACAGACAGACAGACAGACAGACAGACAGATAGATAGATAGATAGATAGATAGATAGATAGATAGATAGATAGATAGATAGATAGATAGATAGATGTTTGGATTCTCGGACAGTTTGTGGAAAAGATCATGGCCTGTCGAAGCATGTACACAGTGTCTGCTATTGATGTGAACGTGAAACATTGTTCGCAAACTGCACCTTTTTTCAGATGGGAATTGATTTTATTTTATTGGCTGGATCATTAAATGTGTGCATAAGGAGCCTGGTGGTTGGAGGCGAAGAGCTGAATTTAAGAGGGATTCATAGTATCATCTGAAAAGGAAAGTCGTTTCAGATTCAGAGGCAGACATTTTTTTTTATTATGAATAATGTGCACCAGTGAATCATGCACAATACGACCAAGAATGTGCATTAAAAAGTAAATAGTGTCCATTTGGATCTTGTGTTGACTTAAAGCACATTGCTTCATCAAACCCCATTTTGTGTTGCCTCAAATTTTGGAAGCGTTCGTGAGTGAAATGCCACCAACACAACCATGACCTCTCAAAAATTCACCATAATTCAAAGTGCAAACATTGAAGCCAGCGGGGCAGCAACTAGGTTAATGTGAGGTTAGTCAAAGGGTTTTAGGTGGAAAATATCTGAATATGCTCTAACTCACCTTCTCAGTTTGCTACACTAGTTTCGCTCAGTTGAATCATTTTCCAGGCCTCTGCGGTCCAGTACAGTGAAAACATAAAACGCAAAATTACCTCAGGTATCCAGCGCTAGTTTCAACAACATTTTCTTGCCTCTTTAGAAGTTGCAGTGAAAAAGACTGTTGTTTTTATTCTACTAGATTGACTACATTGGCTAAATTCACTGTTAGATTTATTAGATAACACTAGCTAGATTCAATGTTTAGATGCGCTCGAAATGTAGCATGCCGAGGACAACTGCTGTTTAAAGCTATGTAAATACAACAAGAACAGCGAAAACCAAAACGGATTCTGACTCATAAGGAGGTATTTGTACTCAAAAGCGAAACTCTCTAAGCCGAGTGACAGATTCTCCCAACTCCTTTCATCTTTGTAGGATCTCATGTATACAAAAGCATCTGTTTTTCCTTTGGTGTCTTTGCAAAACGTAAAGCAACAGCAGGTCAAATACATCCACCTTCGTTATTTTAAAACTGCAGCGCACAAGCTCAGAATAAACAGACAGTTATCATTATCTGGTGTGGACGCAAATATAAATATCATTATAGTTATAGTTGTCATTATCATTCTTGGTTTGAACAGGCCTTTCCTGGCGAACCTAGTTTTAATATTGTGTTGTAGAACAGTTCCGTGCATGTTTTCCTTACCCACACTGCCTTGAAGATATCAGCTGAAATGGGAAGTCATTTCAAAGGTGGAGCAAGATATTAAATTTTGAATAAACATTGCAAAGACAAACACACAATAAGTCCAGAAATGTCCATTAAAGTTGGTGTTGGTGCTGATAGCCATTCAAAAAAGTCCCACCAGTCTAAAGTCAATTCTGATTGGCTTTCAATATTTTTAATGTTCATGAGCTGTAAAAAAAAAATAGTTCCAAAAATGATTCCAATGATTTCATCTGCTATTCTCATAGAATTAGAATGATTATTAAAACTTTATAGTTACCATTATCATCTTTGGTGTGAACAAAACGTTTAGCCACTGAATTAGACATGCTCCCTCTTTCTCAAGCCATTGAGAGATTAGTCAGATAGCAGTAGCACATCTTCTCATTTTTGCAGAAGTTGTCAAAAGCTATATCATGAATGACTGACAGACAGACAGACAGAAAGCGCCTCAAAGTCTTCTGACTGGCTAAACAAAGATTCCATCCACACATTTTTGTAGAGACTAAGGCTGTCTGAGTGATATTTCCAGACACCTAATTCACTAAGATCAGTCAAACAATGACATTTCCTTCCTGATATTTCAAATAAATCACTTAGAACTGCTTCAAGAAAGTAGTATTTCATGCATAGACTTCAGCGTAGGTATTACTTAAAGTGACATGGCGCTCTTGACTTATATGCAGATTTACACACTGAGTGATTGGCCGACTACCGCGGGAGACACAAGCTGTGCTTTCTGACAAGTCGGATCACTGGAAGAGGACACTTTGCCAGGCCATCCACCCTGTGATTGCTGACTAAAGCCAGGTGAAGAAAGGCTGAAATAACTCCCCGGATCAAGAGCCACTTCGGCTAACATGGCCATTACAGTGGCGCTTTAACGTGAAGAAAGCCTCGCTGATGGACAGGCTAATTAACTTGTTCCTCACCTATTTGGTTTGCGGTTTGTAACCGTTGCAGAGAGGTGCGGCAAGCGTTCAAATTGCTGGAGTCTTGACAGATTGAACCACGTTATGGGTTGCCACGCGCAGCCGGCAGGTAAATGCACTTCCTTGAGTGACATGCGAGGTCAGGGCAATGAGTCCTGAGAGGATGAGGAACAGACAGTGCTGCGAGGAGTTCTACACCTTTGTACTTTCTCGCCCGCCCACTCTGATTTCGCTGACATAGACTGTAATGCCTCATCCTGATGTGCTTTCTCGATTTCGATTTATTGCTCTGTTATATCACATTCAGATTGACTGATACCTCCAGGGTTGCGTCTGTTCGGACAGATGTCCAACAGGCCTCATCGACGCTCCTTATATCACTAGACGTGCTTTGAGGAAGCCCTACAGGAGAATGCAGTTGATGCAACCCATGCTGCTTTTGTTTTCCTGTTATTCTGTGTGAGCTCTCACTCTCAGTGTGATGTTTGGAGGCTTGACACTGGCGATAAACCGCTCTCACTATCGCACCAGCGCTGAACCTGCCTACCGCAGGGAGGAGGAGCAACTTAATGCATCAATGGTGCTTTGAAATCCGGAGGGTCAACTACCGATGCCCATTCTTAGCCTTTCCCAGTGGTAATTTGTATTGCAAGCTCAGCTCGAACACTCTATTGAGACGCTAATATGATTCATATCAATGCTCAAATCCCATTCCTCATCGCCTTCCGTCTCTATTTCCTCTTCCTCTATCTCTCGTTTCCCGATTCCAGTCGCCGTTTCCTTCCTCTCCATGTCTTTCTCCAGACCTGGCGTCTGGGATTTGTAGATAGTGACTGCAAAAATAGTCTATTTCAATGTGGCATATTGATTTTTTTTAAGACGGACAGTGTGAGCACATGAAAGCAGTGCTCTGTCTGTATGTTTGATCAAGCTTTTCTGTCAAAGACGAGCAGAGTCTTTACACAAGCCTGTGGATTTTGGCTTTAGTATATGGGGGAAGAATTATTTTCTGGTTTTGGACTAGAAAAACATCCAAATATGTTATAAATAGGAGGAAAGTGAGCACTCTATAATATTAAATTCAAAAATCAATGGCAAGGAACAGCTTTAGTGCCAGAATTGATTGGAGTCTATCAATTGTATTCAGTGCTTGGACGCAGTTTAAAGCGATGGAGCCGTTTCTGGTGCACAGGTCAGAGAAAGCCATTTCAGCTCAATTTTGGCCCTCCTCTGAGAGTGGAGAAGACGATGTTGTTAGGAAACCGTCCATTAGCCCTGAACCTTTACTCTAGCAGCGGTCTAGTAACTGCCAGAGTGAGAGCACTTTGTCACATCAGCAGTTGATCAAACACAAAGTTCCTCTGTAGTCTACAACAACACATTTTAGATCCACACTTTCAATGCAATCACAATAAAACAATTTTTTTATATATATATATACTGAGGAAGTTTTGAGTTGTTCTTGCCCATACAAAATTCACTGCCATGATGCTGTTTTGAGTGCTTGCCAGGGCAATGCTAAGTGGTTGCCAAGGTGTTTCTTTTGCGTTCTGGGAGTTCTATGCAGCTGTTAACATACTATGAATGTTTTTGTGCATTGTGCAATACATATATACAGGTGCATCTCAATAAATTAGAATGTCGTTGAAAAGTTAATTTATTTCAGTAATTCAACTCAAATTGTGAAACTCGTGTATTAAATAAATTCAATGCACACAGACTGAAGTAGTTTAAGTCTTTGGTTCTTTTAATTGTGATGATTTAGGCTCACATTTAACAAAAACCCACCAATTCACTATCTCAACAAATTAGAATACTTCATAAGACCAATAAAAAAAACATTTTTAGTGAATTGTTGGCCTTCTGGAAAGTATGTTAATTTACTGTATATGTACTCAATGCTTGGTAGGGGCTCCTTTTGCTTTAATTACTGCCTCAATTCGGCGTGGCATGGAGGTGATCAGTTTGTGGCACTGCTGAGGTGGTATGGAAACCCAGGTTTCTTTGACAGTGGCCTTCAGCTCATCTGCATTTTTTGGTCTAAAACCTCATAGATTCTCTATGGGGTTCAGGTCTGGTGAATTTGCTGGCCAGTCAAGCACACCAACACCATGGTCATTTAACCAACTTTAGGTGCTTTTGGCAGTGTGGGCAGGTGCCAAATCCTGCTGGAAAATGAAATCAGCATCTTTAAAAAGCTGGTCAGCAGAAGGAAGCATGAAGTGCTCCAAGTGCTCCAAAATTTCTTGTTAAACGGGTGCAGTGACGTTGGTTTTCAAAAAACACAATGGACCAACACCAGCAGATGACATTGCACCCCAAATCATCACAGACTGTGGAAACTTAACACTGGACTTCATGCAACTTTGGTAATGAGCTTCTCCACCCATCCTCCAGACTCTAGGACCTTGGTTTCCAAATGAAATACAAAACTTGCTCTCATCTGAAAAGAGGACTTTGGACCACTGGGCAACAGTCCAGTTCTTCTTCTCCTTAGCCCAGGTAAGACGCCTCTGACGTTGTCTGTGGTTCAGGAGTGGCTTAACAAGAGGACTAACTGTACTAACTACGACAACTGTAGCCAAATTCCTTGACACGTCTGTGTGTGGTGGCTCTGGATGCCTTGACCCCAGCCTCAGTCCATTCCTTGTGAAGTTCACCCAAATTCTTGAATCGATTTTGCTTGACAATCCTCATAATGCTGCGGTTCTCTCGGTTGGTTGTGCATCTTTTTCTTCCACACTTTTTCCTTCCACTCAACTTTCTGTTAACATGCTTGGATACAGCACTCTGTGAACAGCCAGCTTCTTTGGCAATGAATGTTTCTGGCTTACCTTCCTTGTGAAGGGTGGCAATGATTTTCTTCTGGACAACTGTCAGATCAGCAGTCTTGCCCATGATTGTGTAGCCTAGTGAACCAAACTGAGAGACCATTTTGAAGGCTCAGGAAACCTTTGCAGGTGTTTTGAGTTGATTAGCTGATTGGCATGTCACCATATTCTAATTTGTTGAGATAGTGAATTGGTGGGTTTTTGTTAAATGTGAGCCTAAATCATCACAATTAAAAGAACCAAATACTTAAACTACTTCAGTCTGTGTGCATTGAATTTATTTAATACACAAGTTTCACAATTTGAGTTGATTAACTGAAATAAATTAACTTTTCCACGACATTCTAATTTATTGAGATGCACCTGTATATGCAGCCTACCTACCTCTGTTCAATGCCAGTTTTCCGGCATCCCTCCTCCACCCCAACTCCTCACTCCTAATCTATTTTTATCCCATATTAGGGATAGGGGGAGTTCTCTGGGTTCGGGCTATATTACGGGCTCGGAGCCCTCCCCCAGGACAGCACGCCAAAATATCAGATTAGACGTAAAGGTGAACTCGTGAAACAATGTTTTGTGCATTGCTATGCAATTGCTAGGGTGTCCTGGGTGGTTGCTAGGATGTTCTGGTTGGTTGCCAAAGCATTGCCCTGTTGCTGTGCAGTTGTTAAGGTGTTCTGGGTGGTTGCTAGGGTGTTCTGGGTTTTGTCAAGACATTATTAGGCTGCTATGCAGTTGCTAGGACATTATTATGTTGCTTATGCAGTTGCTAACTGTATTATGCATGTTTTTGTGGTTGCTAGGGTTTCTTAGTGTGTTCTGTTTGATTGCCATGGCATTGGCATGTTGCTGTGCAGTTTTTAAAGCTGCAGTCCGTAACTTTTTTGGGTTAAAAATGATCCGAAATCAATATTTGAGCAAGTACATAACCAGCCAGTGTTCAAAACTACCACCTTACTTTAGCCCTATTCACAACGGTTATCTTATAATAATGTTTTCTAAATTGAGTGGTACGGGTAGGTTCCACGGGAAATTCGAGCATGGCACTGCGTCATTACGTCACATCTGTAAACATAAAGAAGTTGTCCCGGCTACTTGGCTATCACATGTGAGGATCCTGCAGGTGGCAGATCGTTTAGCCTTTTTTCACAGCATCTAGAATAATTAAATGTATCATTTTGATGGAGGATTGTAATCAAGAAAGGATTATGTGTTTATGAAACACATGTGAATGAAATTAAATTATATTCCAGTTTTAAATATGCTTCTGATTACAGATAGTTTGGGATTACACTGGATTTGTATTTTAAAGACAACCAGTTTGAAGGGAGCATAGTTTGCTTTTTGGGTTAAAAGAATGTATTTATATGAAATTCGAATGGTATGACAATTAGATTAGACTGTACAGAAATTGAAATCTACATGCTAATACACACTATACTCATTGTCACGCAATGCTGATGATGTTAACATTAATAATTTGAGAATAAAGTATTACAATAATAATAATTTACACGGTTTGATGTGATATGAGCTGACCGATCATTAGATTTAATTAAAAGCGCGATTTATTGTAATTCTTTTTTTCCTCAGTTGGGCAGAACAAGCGTGGCAGACTTGTTACTTACTTGTTCAGATGGCAATATACAGTGAAAATTCTTATTTTGGTCATATATTCCAAGACGTAGGCTAGAATCTGTGATTCCTGAGTACAGTATCCACATCAGTGCGGTGACTGACAGCTACACATTCACCTCAAAACATTAGATTCATCTGCGCTGGAGCTGTGCCGGAACACCGGATTACAACCCCTCACACGGAAGATAATTCCGCACTGAGCTGCAATTCCAGGTTTTCAAACATAGATGGTGACAAAGAGTTAAAACTTACAGACTGCAGCTTCGAGGTGTTCTGGGTGTTGCTAGTGTGTTTTGGGAAGCTGTCAAGACATTGTGCATTGCTGTCTGGTTATTATGGCGTTCTGAGTGGTTGCTAGGGTGTTCTGCTTGGTTTCTAAGACATTGTCCTGTTGCTGTGCAGTTGTTAAGGTGTTCTGCGTGGTTGTTAGGGTGTTGCTAATGTGTTCTGGGTTTTGTCAAGACATCATAATGTTGCTATGTAGTTGTTAACGTATTATGATTTATTTTTGTGCATGGTTGTTAGGGTGTTTCTAGTGTGTTTTAGGGGATTGTCAAGACATGCAGTTGTTCACTGTATTGTGAATGTTTTTGTGGTTGTTAGGGTGTAGTGTTGTCTAAAGTAAAGACCGCGATACCATTTGGTACTGTAATTTAAAAAACGTCCATTTCCTGCTAAGATTGAGCAGATTCTTAAACAGCACTGATTAGTCATTGTGTTCACGCGCTCAATAGAGCGTGAAGCGATGATCATTGAAGCCAATCACAGACATATCTGTTGAGTGCGTGAACACAATGACCAATCAGCGCTTTTTAAGAATCTGCTCAACAGTGGTCAAATCTTAGCGGGAAATGCACGTTTTTAAAATTTCAGTATCGCGCAATGATATTACGCAGCGCCTGAAAATAGTCCCCAGCTAGGTTATGTTATAGCTGGGGACTATTTTCAGGTGCTGCGTAATATCATTGCGCCTGCTGCACCCATGGTAAGGCAGCAAAGTTCCTTGATTATTACGCCGGAATGAGAGTATAGTTCCTAGCCATAACGGTCTAGAAAATCGCAACTTTTGCGTTTTTTTTCATTTTCCGTCAGTTTTAGTACACGATGTAACTACAGAAGAGTCAAGTTTTAAATAGGAAAAATATTGAAACTCTTTGGTCATTTGAGCGAGATGCTAACGGTCTAATCAGATTCAATGATCATAGATCATCGTTGTCTCTGATGAGGCCAATCACCGTGGTGTCATCTGCAAACTTGATGATGGAGTTGGATCAGTGCACAGGCCTGCAGTCATGGGTGTAGAGGGAGTAGAGGAATGGGCTCAGCACACAACCCTGTGGTACGCCGTTGTTGAGTGTGATGGTGGTGGAGCAGGTGTGGCCTGACCTAACATGCTGAGGTCTGTTGGTCAGAAAGTCCATAATCCAGTTGCAGAGGGAGGTGTTAACACCCAAGTCTCCAAGTTTAGTGGTCAGCTTGGAGTGAATGACAGTGTTGAATGCTGAGCTAAAGTCAACAAACAACATCCGTACATATGTGTTGTTGTTATCCAAGTGTGTGAGTACCGAGTGCAGTACTGTGCTTACTGCATCCTCAGTGCTCCTATTGCTTCGGTAGGCAAATTGGTGTGGGTCCAGTGTGGGTGGGAGGCAGTTCTTGAGGTTTGCCAGGACCAGTCGCTCAAAGCACTTCATAACAATGTGTGTGAGTGCTACGGGACGGTAGTCATTCAGGCACGTCGGGGAGGAGTATTTCGGCACTGGCACAATGGATGTGGACTTAAATCATGTTGGCACAGTTGCTTGGGTGAGGGACAGGTTAAAAATGTCTGTGAAGACCCCTGCAAGCTGCTCTGCACATGTCCTGAGCACACGTCCAGAAATGCTGTTGGGGCCAGCAGCCTTGCGTGCGTTGATCCGGCTCAATGCTGTGTAGACATCTGTGGAGGTGAGTTTGTGAGTTTTTGATGGTCTGCTGAGAGTGTGATCTTGGTGGCCGTCTCCTTGTTGTTATTGTCAAAGCGAGCATAAAAGTAATTTAGCTCATTAAGGAAGGAGACGTCTGTGACCGTCGGAGTGGAGTTACATGGCTTGTAGTCACTGATGACCTGGATGCCCTGCCACATGTGTCGGGGGTCAGACTTGAAAAAATGTTCCTCTACCTTTAGCTTGTAGCAGTGCTTGGTCTTCTTGATGCCCCTCTTCAGGTTAGCCCTGGATTTGCTGTAGGCCTGACCGTCATCTAATCTGAAAGCAGTGTTGCGGGCTTTCAGCAGGAGCCGCACCTCCTTGTTCATCCATGGCTTCTGATTAGGGTACGTTGTGATCCGCTTCTCTGTTGTAACACTGTCAATGGTGGTGTTGATGTAATCCAGTACAGAGGTGGTATAGATATCAATGTCCGTGTGAGAGCCACTGGCAGCCTGAGAAGCAAACATACTCCAGTCCGTGTGTTGAAACCTGTCCTGAAGTACAGACTCTGCTCCCATTGGCCACACTTTGATGGTCCTCACTGATTTCACACGGTTAATGAGGGGTGAATACTTGGGGGTGAGAAACAAAGAAAGGTGATCAGACTGTCCCAGGTGGGGGAGGGGAGTCGCGATGTAAGCTCCAGCAATGTTTGTGTAAACATGATCCAAAGTTTTGTCTCCTCTAGTGTGGCAGGAGACATGCTGATGGAATTTGGGGAGCACTGTCTTTAAGTTGGAGTGATTAAAATCACCTACAACAATAAATGCAGCCTCCGGGTGTGCAGTCTGTTGTTTACTAATGCCGCATGCAGTTCGTTCATAGCAAGCTTGGCATTAGCATCCGGGGGAATATAGGCTGCAGTTATAATAATAATTAATAATTCGTTACATTTATATAGCGCTTTTCTGGGTACTCAAAGCGCTTTACATAGTAAGGGGGAAGTGAACTCCCGCAGCAGATAAAAAGGTCTACATTTAACCATGAGAAACTCTAGGTTAGGTGAGCAGTGTCTCCCAACAATGTCAGAGTTCGTACACCAAGCCTTGTTTACATAAATGCACAATCCTCCGCCTCTGGTCTTGCTGGAGTCATCTGCCGTTCTATCTGCCCGGAGCGTGTAGCGTCCGGTTAGATCAATAACATTATTGGGTGAAAACCATGACATTGCAGTCCAAAAGTCTCTTACTATGGGTGATGCGAAGTCGTATCTCATCCATTTTGTTCACCAATGACCGCACATTAGCGAGGAAAATGCTGGGTAAAGAGAGCCGGTGCGGTGTTAGCTTTAGCTTAGCTCTTAGCCCTCCGCGCTTCCCCCGCCTTTGTTTACGATCTCGGCGCCGCCTGCGAGCGCTTCCGCCCGGCCAAGCGCTTCCGCCCGGCCGAGTAGAGTGCGTAGCATCGGGTGTTCTGGAGATCTCAGCGATGAGTCGAGGACTGGTGATAAAACTGTTGGAAAAGTGCAGACCGATATCCAAAAGCTCCTGTCGGGTGTAAGATGTTAAGGCAAAGCCATTTAGTGCGAACAGGCCCGAGATGAGCAGGAGAAATACTGCAAAATTGCAAAAACTGGAGAGACGCTGAGCCTCGCGATGTGTACGCGCCGCCATCTATACAGATGCTAACTTATGAATATATGGTTGCTACAACATTATTATGCTGTTATGCAGTTGCTATGTGTATTATAAATGTTTTGGGGGTTGCTAGGGTGTTCTGGTTGGTTGCCAAGCATTGCCCTGTTGCTGTGCAGTTGTTAAGGTTTTCTAGGTGGTTGTCAGGGTGTTGCTATTGTGTTCTGGGTTTTGTCTAGACATTATGTTACTATGCAGTTGCTAACTATATTATGATTTTTTTTGTTTGGTTGCTAGGGCATTATTAGTGTGTTCTGGTTGGTTGCCAAGGCACTGCCATGTTCGTATGAAGTTGCTAGGTGTTTTGGGTGGTTGCTAGGGTGTTGCTATTTTGTGAAGACGTTATTATGTTCTATGCAGTTGCTAACATATGAATGTTTTTGTGCACTGCTATGCGGTTGCTAAGACATTATTATGCTGTTATGCAGTTGGTATGTGTATTATAAATGTTTTTGTGGTTGCTAGGGTGTTTCTAGTGTGTTGTGGGAGGTTGTTGAGATATTGCTGTGTTGCTATGCAGTGTTTTTATGCCCCCTTTTCTGCAAATACATTTAATCATATAAATTTAGAGTAAATTTTGTTTTATTCTTAAATCAAGGGGGAAAACTCCAATGGTGTAAGAAAATAAATGTCTGTAAACAAGTATTTTTATGTTTAATTAAATATATATATTTATATATATAATTTATATTTGATCTTTTATTAATATCAATGATTTATCATTTTCAGCACCTCAGGTTAACCCATCTTACTATAAGAATGTTTTTACTGGAGATCAAGACAAAAATACTAATTAAGAAAATTGTTTTGTGGCGTAGGGATTTGTTTAAATCCCTAACACTATGTATTAACCATCGTAATAGTGATGCTTTCCTTAGCAGACACGGCTAATGACATATTACCAGGGTTTTGCCGCCTGTTTAGTGTCTTTCATTAGTATGCCTAGCCCGTGAGACATGTAGTGTGGTGATGTGCTCTCTTATCAGGCCCTTACACAGGGACTCTAACGTTTGTTCAGCATTATTCCTTTAAAATGGCTGATAATAGGCTTCGCTGTGTGTTTTGTAAAACTACGGTATGATTAATGGCCAGCTGTTGCATTGGACGTTGACTCTGTGGCCAGGTTTTCTCTAACATTATGCTAACATTATGGTTTTGAAGCTTTAGATGTGGGCGCGTTTTGCAAAGATAATGGTGTTTGTGTCCTAAGCCAGATTTGCACAAGAGGGAAGGAGAGAGAGAATGAGAGAGAGAGAGCTGGCAATCGACGGTAAACCCAAGACCAGATGGAGATAAGAAGCAGCAGGAGAGAGAGAGAGAGAGAGAGAGAGAGAGAGAGACTCAGGAATCACAAGGCTCAGATTTAGCCTACATTCAGTAGTAAAGGATAGTATAACCTGAAATCACCTGTGGTGACCAGACAATTGTGTTGTACCAGCAAACGGCTTATAAAAAATATAAAATACCGTCTTACGTAAAAATGCAAAAAGTTTGCGTGAGCGTTTGGCTTGGTGTAAAAAATATCATTATACACTACTGTTCAGTCAGTTTGGGGTTTTTAATGTTTTTGAAAGAAGTTGCTTATGCTCACCGAGGCTGCATTTATTTAATTAAAAATACAGTAAAACAGTAATATTGTGAAATATTGCCATTTAAAATAACCATTGACTGTTTTAATTTTTTTTTTTTAATTAAATTTATTTCTGTGATGGCAAAGCGAAATTTTCAGCAGTCATTATTCCAGTCTTGGTAGAAAATGTGATACTTTTTTTAGGATTCTTCAAAGAATAGAAAGTTCAAACGATCAGAATTTATTAGAAATGGAAATCTTTTTAACATTAAATATGTCTTTACTGTTATTCGTGACTAATTAAATCCATCCTTGCTGAATAAAAGTAATAATTTCTTTAAAAGTAAAATCTTACTTAGTCTTGATCAATATTAAAGCAACGGTCAAAATAAAGCCAAAGAAAAATGCATGTGTGCATGAAAGAGGGAATAACTGACAGGTTTGGTCAAGCTTAGACAAAAGCGACACCTTAAACACTGCTGACTAAAGTATTTTACTCTATATTTCTATGGCCTTTCGCCCAAGTATTGACCAACCGTAAAGTTAGAGGATATAGATTGTGGCAATGACCTCATATGTTAGGTACTTTGTAGTCTGAATGAACTTGCTATTTAATTGTTCCATTAGTTGGCTTGAAATGACTGTGGGTGTGATAGACCAGCTGAGGGTAAGAAAAGGAGGAAGTGAGGGAGGAAGTGACTAAGCTAATAAATCCAGCACTGAGCAAATCAGCCGCTGAGTTACTAGGGAGATTTATTAGCCTGGTTTAAGTGTTAAAAACATCACTGCAAATAGAAGCTTTGCAGCCATTTTCAGTGTTCAGAACCAACAGAAACAACTATAATTATTAAAGCTTTCCTGTAGCTCAAATGGTAGAGTATGGCGCTAGCAACGCCAAGATCATGGGTTCGATTCCCAGGGAAAGCAAGAGCTGATAAAAATGTAAAACTGTAACTTGAATGCAATGTAAGTCGCTTTGGATAAAAGCATCTGCTAAATGTAAATAATTTGCAAGTTTTGCTTTCATTACATTATTATGATTCAAAAATAGATTCAAACCGATTCTGTCAACAATATCTGTGACATGCTATCATTTTGATTCATCCCTCAGAAATCAAGTGTATGAGGCAATAACAGTATTATTTTGGTATTATTTATCTGATATTTTACTATTATAGTATATAATAGTATAGTATGATGTATTTGTTTTGAATGAGCTTTTACTTTTATATTTTCAATTTTCATTTTAGTAATTTTGTTATGTGCTTTTTTCATTTGTATTTTTTAAGCATATCTGTTTAGTTTTATTTGTATTTCAGTTTTAGTAATTTTAATACTTAAAGTCAATATTAAATGTGTGTTCTGAGTTTGTCACACCACAGAAAAATGTGTTATTAACCACCCAGCCAAATTTGAATGCTAAAAAAAACCGCCAAGTAAATAAAATAAGGGATCAAAATCTTGAAAAAATAAGCAGTATTCTCTGCTCGCAAACGCTGGGGCGGTGAATGAAACCACGCCCACTCGCGGGAAAGCTGCCGTCTCTCTCAACTGTCTTCCTCTTGCACAGGGGTCCCCACACTCGGTCCTGGAGGGCCGGTGTCCTGCAGAGCTTAGCTCCAACTTGCCTCAACACACCTGCCTTGAAGTTTCAAGTATACCAAGCAAGACCTTGATTAGCTGGTTCAGGTGTGTTTGATTAGGGTTGGAGCTAAACTCTGCAGGACACCGGCCCTCCAGGAACAAGTTTGGTGACCTCTGCTCTAGCAGCTTATTTAATAAGGAGACCGAGCTGTTTTGTAAATGATCGCAACCAGGTATTATGCATTTACGTGACGAAGGCATAGCTAGCTAACAAACTGTATGCTGTAGTAACTAGCGGTAATGACAGTAACTCGTGATTGAGCCGTGAACCACTGATATTAATGTAGGATACTCTAGTTTTTAGGTGTGTTCGACTTGAAGCAGCGCTGCAGAACGATCAGTGTATGACATCAAAGTACCGCGAGAGCGATTCGAAAGCCTCAGGAGTATCTGCTCTCTGTAGCTCTCACTGTACTTTGATGTCACACACAGATCGGTCTGCAGCGCTTCTTCAAGTCGAACACACGTCTTATAGTGTTGGGAATAGTGATGTGTCGTTCTTGAACGATTCGTTCATTTTGAACGAATCTTTAATGTGACTCGGGAAGAACGAGTCGTCTCGGGAAGTGATTCGTTCAGTCGCGCATGCGCAACATCCTATAGTTTCTGCACTGAATTAGTTCACCTGTTTCGAGTCTTCGTGTTTTTCGAGTCGTTCGTTCATCACGTGACAGCCTCATAAGCTAAACCTATGCAGTATGAGCCGGAAAGAGAATTGATTAGTTAATCTCTTGAGTCTTCGGGTTTGAGTCGTTCGTTCATCACGTGACAGCCCCATAAGCTAAACCTATGCAGTCTGAGGGGAAAAGACTTAATAATAATAATTATAACCAACTCTTTAGTTTATTACCTTTGTTACCACATTCAGTGTTATGGAAAAGAACCATCATGACAGAAATTCACACATTAATAAACTGTAAGAAATAAAAAGCTACAATTTGAGACCAGAAACGCATCACGTAATTGTAAGAGTAAATAATAACTAGAATGTACATTTCCTGAAGAAAATGTGAGTGGTGCTTGGCGTGGCAAAACTCGCCACTGTAGCCAATGTCTGTGTGATATTATGGAGCTGAGATGTGGCTTCCTTTTATAGTTATACGGTTGCTATGGTGCTCTAAATGGTTGCTATGGTGTGGGTACACATTTACCATGTTGATATTTACAGAGTGATGTCCCACCCGAGTCAAAAGAGCCCAACCTCATATCTGTACGATGTTCTGATGCTGAGATATGGCTTATTTATGTGATTGTATGGTTGCTAGGGTACTGTAAATGGTTGCTAGGTTGTGGCTATAGAGTTTATTGGGTGATATTTAAAGACTAATTACTAGTTATAAATAAAATAACCAAGCCCTATGTTTCTATTATTTTTGGTGCTACGATATGGCTTGTTAATGTTGTAAAATGGTTGCTAGGGTACTTGGGGTGGTTGCTAGGGCCGTTGCTAGGGTACCCAGGATGGTTGCTAAGGTGTTGCTATGTGGTTGCTAGGGTACTTGGGGTTGTTGCTAGGGTAATCAAGGTGGTTGCTAGGGTACTACGATGGTTGCTAGGGCCGTTGCTAGGGTACTCAGGGTGGTTGCTAGGGCGGTTGCTAGGGTACCAAGGATGGTTGCTAAGGTGTTGCTATGTGGTTGCTAGGGTACTTGTGGTGGTTGCTAGGGTGTTGCTAAGCGGTTGCTAGGGTACTTGGGGTGGTTGCTAGGGCTGTTGCTAGGGTACCCAGACTGGTTGCTAGGGTACTTGGGGTGGTTGCTAGGGTGGTTGCTAGGGTACCAAGGATGGTTGCTAAGGTGTTGCTATGTGGTTGCTAGGGTACTTGTGGTGGTTGCTAGGGTGTTGCTAAGCGGTTGCTAGGGTACTTGGGTTGGTTGCTAGGGCCGTTGCTAGGGTACCCAGACTGGTTGCTAGGGTACTTGGGGTGGTTGCTAGGGCGGTTGCTAGGGTACCCAGCATGGTTGCTAAGGTGTTGCTATGCGGTTGCTAAGGTACTTGGTGTGGTTGCTAGGGTGTTGCTATGCGGTTGCTAGGGTACTTGCGGTGGTTGCTATGGTATCTGGGGGGGTTGCTAGGGTGTTGCTAGGCAGTTGGTAGTTTTTACAGATAGTTCCTATTGAGTTTTATAGAGTTCTTAGCATGACTTGGCATTTAGCTAATCACTATTAGCATGTAGCTATTCACTGCTAGCATGACTAACATGTTTGGAGTCTGGTTTGCTAACATGGGTCAGAAGAACCAAAATCCCATGTGTATACGATATTCGGATGCAAAGATATAGGTCTTGCTAAACGGTTGCTAGGGTACTGTTTTTGGTTGCTAGGGAGTGGCTTGACAGCTGCCAGTGATGATATTATAAAGGCTGCTTGTCAGTATGAATGATATAAATCAACCCCCATGTCTCTATGACACTCAGATTTGAAGATACACATCTTTGGGTTTGGGTTGCTAGGCTGATCAATAATGGTTGCTAGGGTGTGGCAAGGAAGTGCCAGTGGTGGTACATGATTGGTTGTTTGCTGTCCCGAGTCAAAAACACCCAGCCCCATGTCTCTACAACACTGTGATCTAAAGATATGCAAAACATAGGCCTTGCTAAACGGTTGCTAGGGTACTGTTTTTGGTTGCTAGGGAGTGGCTTGACAGCTGCCAGTGATGATATTATAAAGGCTGATTGTCAGTATGAATGATATAAATCAAACCCCATGTCTCTATGACACTCAGATTTGAAGAGACACCTCTTTGGGTTTGTGTTGCTAGGGTCATCAATAATGGTTGCTAGGGTGTGGCAAGGAAGTGCCAGTGGTGGTACATGATTGGTTGTTTGCTGTCCCGAGTCAAAAACACCCAGCCCCATGTCTCCACAACACTGTGATCTAAAGATATCCATCTGGGCCTTTTAAAATGGCAGTCTATGGGATCAGTTGCTAGGGTGCTCTAAATGGTTGCTAGGGCGTGGCTTGACAGCTTCACAATGATCGTGAGAGTCTGAGTGGTTGCCAGAGTAAAATGAGCCCACCCTCATGTCTCTATGACACTGTGATCCAAAGATATCCATCTGGGCCTTTTATAATGGCAGTCTATGGGATCAGTTGCTAAGGAGCTCTACATGGTTGCCAGGGCGTGGCTTGACAGCGTCACAATAATCCCGAGAGTCTGATTGGTTGCCTGAGTAAAATAAGCCCACCCCCATGTCTCTATGACATTGTGATGCAGAGTTATGTTCAATGAAAAATCCCTATGTAAATTACCATAGTAGGAAAAACGCGTGCTGTTTCATGGGCCGTCCCTCACCATAGTATGTCAATGGGGCAACTTTGGGGCGCTCTTGCCCCCCAGGGGTACAACTTATACCCCACTGCGGGGTATGTTCTCGCACAGCTTGATAACCTCTTCATATGTGGTGATTTACATGTTTCTACGAAATTCTAGCTCGGAGCTACGACTCGTCAAAGTTGGCCGCAATGCATTGTCTATGGGATTTTTCGGCTGTTTTATCGCCCACTGTACGATCATCGTACGCCCGATCGCTTATAAAAGTCATAGCACACCATTCCTCAATAGTCCGCACGATTTGACGCCTGTTTCATGGGTCTGTGACAAACGGTGCAGGAGGAGTAGCGCGTCAAAATTTGTACGGAAGAAGAATAATAATAAGTATGTGAGATAATACAAGTGATGCTTTGCCTTTGGCAAGCACCACTAATAACAACTATGCACCCGTTTGTAAGGAAGGTTGTGAATTAACTAATTTCTCTATCCAATGCTGTCACGTCATGTGACAAAAGAACGAACGACTCAAACCCGAAGACTCGAGAGAAGAACTAACCAATTCTCTTTCCGGCTCTGACTGCATATGTTTAGCATATGAGGCTGTCACGTGATGAACGAACGCCTCAAACCCGAAGAATTGTCAGATAAGACGTGAGGTGAGCTAATCATAGACTAAAGACCCAGGTAAACAATGAATATTTTTTTCTGTTTCTTATAGCATTATATCTTTGTATTGTTTGTAGTGTGATCAACGTTTGCATAAGTAGTAGATGTGTTAGGGAAGTAGCATGTAACATTTTAATTATATTTAGCTAAAATGAACGAAATGACTCGAAAAAAGATTCGTTCATTTTGCTGAACGAGACTCAAAGGTCCAAGTCAGTAAAATGATCCGAACTTCCCATCACTAGTTGGGAAAGGGGCTGTGCTCGGTGGATCGATTGCGTCATCAAGTTCTGATTTAGCCCCGCCCAGAAAATCCTGATCACGAAAATGGTGAAAAACTGTTTAACGGTCTAACTCCACAATTAAGTACTACATAGTTCACAGTCATTAGCCCCTTTCGCACCGCTTTAGTTCCAGAACTAAAAGTACAGTACTAAAGTACTGGGACGATTTTGCGCGAACTATTTCCCAGTGCTATTTAAAGGGTTGCATTCGCACCGAAAGTGGTTACTAGGGAGTGACGTAAGCCGGTCAACAGCGACGTCATTTGTGCGCGGCATTCAACAACGAAAACAAAGAAGAACAACGACATTAACAACAGGAGGATGAGGACGCTGTGATGGGAGCTGTGTTTTTGTTGTGTCTTGCGGGTTTCACAATAATGGACATGGAATGTCGACGTATACCTCAAGCAATTGAAAGATCGGAAAGGAGGACTAAGAAACCAAAGCAGTAACGTTAGTGTATGTGTTTTGTTCAATAAATCATTTTAAATGGTACACTATTTTTGTCTGTCCATGCTTTTTTATGACTGCATAAGCCATATATACTACATTAATTACATATATACTAACTTACGTTTCTCTTATTTTGGTTAAAAATACCTTTTTGGGATTAAAGACGTCGCAATTTTTTAACAGCTGCTATCTTATCATTACGTTCTGCAACAAGGTGATTATCAGCACAAATAGAAAGATTAAGCACACATCTTTTGTTTTGTAAACTTTATTTACATTTTTGAAAACTTTATTTACATCCATTCTTGCGAAATATAAGTTGATAAAATGTTTACAAAGTATGTGTTTACACAGCGTTTTAAATCATGGCGGGTGAGGGCGTTTTCGTACACGATTAGCCAATCAGCGTACACTTACGTCACGATAGTTCCTACGGAACTGTTTTAGACCCTACTCTGAAGTAGGGGCTAATTTAGTTCCTCCAAACGGAGTTCCAGGAACTAAAACAGTTCCTAGTTCCCGCAGTGCGAACACGCCAAAAAGTGGGTAGTTCCACAATTAGTTTGGGTACTATGAAAAGGTTCCTGCGGTGCGAAAGGGCCTTTTGTAACATGTTTCAGCAATGCATTTCTAACATTTATAATGTGTTTACAAACAATTCTCAGAATTGACTTTACACAGACTTTAAAAGGATAGTTCACCCAAAAATGAAAATTCTGTCATCATTTACTCACCCTCAAGTAGTTCCAAACCTGTATGAATGTCTTTGTTCTGCTGAACACAAAGGAAGATTTTCTGAAGAATGTGGGGAACAGAGCAGTTCTGGGGCACCATTGACTTCCATAGTATTTATATTTTCCTGTTATGGAAGTCAATGGTGCCCCAAAACAGCCTGGTTACAAACTTTCTTCAAAATATCTTCCTTTGTGTCTGTGTTTAATTTTGGGACTACTGATTTAGGCAGATACACTTCTAGTTATATAAACAATTTTTTTGCATGCCTTTGCAACATTAGTAAGCTATTCTATCACACTTTCATTGATAGGAATTCATTGAATTTCATTCAGGGAATTCATTGAAGATCGCATTTGATGCACTCTCCAAATTCTTATTATCATTGGCTGGAGGCCTAATTTGACCCAGAATGCATTAGCCCCAGTTTGCTGTTTGCTTTGAGTTTGTACTTTTTCCCTTATCACAGGTTTTGTTTGTTGGCTCATGTTTGTGTGTACACGTAAATGTGTTCATCGGTCACCACAAAGCAAAGTCTCCGCATGCCACCGTTCTGTCCGTGCATTTGAGTAGCTCCCGCTCGTCATTTTCATCACACACAATAGCCCTGATGGCATGGCCGTGGTGTTTAAAGCCGACTGGAGCTGCCGCATTCATGCCTTTGTGTGCATCGGCGCGCTTTCCGCTGCAGCGATATGAATACAGTACTGCCTGCCCAAAGACTTTCTGGTCCTCACGGGATTGAGTTGAGGTACAATACATTCCAGGTGGCCTTTTAAAGCCCAGTGGTGGAGGAGATGAAGTATTCCTCACATCTGGCCTCGGTACTCTTAAATCAGGCAGCAGGGGCTCGGGCGGATTGTGGAGTTCCTTCAAAGGCCTCCTTGAAGGACTTGCCACCTGCTGGAGAGAGAAGTGAAGAGGACTGTTGCTTTTATTCGGACTCAGTCGGCTAGATGAAGGACTGGTGGAGTGAAGAGAAGGGTCAGGAATGAGGCTCTTCATGCACGACCAAAATCTCTGTCAACACCATGTAACTTAAAACTCTCAAAGACAAGTCAAGGGGACCCAGGAGCCCTTATTGTCAATGTTAATGTGATACTTTTGTTTTTCATCGACTCTTTGAATTAAACCAAGGGTGTCCTGTCCTGCTTATTGAGGGCCACGTTCTTGCAGAGTTTATTTCCAACTTGTCTCAACACACCTGTCTGGAAGTTTCTAGTAATACTGATGACCTAGGCTGGATCTAAAATCCCTATATAGTCGGCAAAAAAACAGTGTGTGAAAAGAGTCCAAATTCACAGTATTCCTAAACAGTAGGCAAAAAGGATGTCCATGGATGACCTGCTATTTCCAGTTAGATTCTGAAGTGAGCATCCAGTGGACACACATTACTGTCCCATGAGGCCATGGGAGAAGGTTTGTGAATGGCAGTGAAGCAAAACAACTGATGCTGTATGACAATGGCAACATTGTGAATGTTGTATCTAGATAACATTCATGCTACACACATTCATACTACATAGAACTTACTTACTTATTTAATGGTTGTGAAGTAATTACTTATTAAAAAGAAGCACCTACTCTATCCTGTAAACTGTATCCCAATTAAGGGGCTGCATCATTCGAGGTTGTTGACATCAATGGCCACACCTTTGAAGGTAGTAAAGGTCGAACCAAGTTTACAAATGTAATGTAAAACAGCATTTTTCTCAAAAAAACAAAAACCTGCCGTCATGAATGCACAATTAAATCTTTGGGTAGTCTGGGCTGCAAAGGATCCATTCGTTGTATCCTTAATTGGGAAACAAACAATGTATTTCAAGGCATTTGAAGGGGCCTTTGAATTGGGACAGCCTTTGTTGCAATGCTTTATACTGTAGTGTAGCCAGACCTTCAGACAGATGGCAGAAGGTCTGGGAACCTTGGCTTCTTTGAATGCCAAGGCCTGCCCAAGAGGCCATATGACTGACAGGTAAAGCAACCAATCACGTTTTGTTTAGAGCCGCGTCATGTTTATGGGCGTGGAAATGTCGCCACAATAACAGTAATAAATGTGTAAAACTCTTGGATGTATTTTAAAGAGTCTATGCTGCGGAATTTACATATTTCTCACACTTTTGAAAATCTAGCGTTTAGTTGATCCTGATAAGTGCTCATCATCACAGCTGTAAACACGACGGCTTTATTCTTCCATGAGGGGGTTTGGCGCCATGGCATCTTCGTTTCCAGGCAGACCATTAAAAATTCGGCACACAAATCTCTTGGAAATCCTGTATAATTCAACCAATCAGATGACGTCTTCGAAACTCCTGAAGAGTTTCCAACTTTAGCCCTATTTGGACGGTAATTGTTTCTCAGGGGGACGTAAGTGATTTTCACCATTTACAGGGGGTAGTTGGTGATTTTAATGCCGTCCGAATCCAGGATGTCGGTGTTTTTCTCTCACCACCCCCGTAAAAATCCCTGGCCGAATTACCTATCGTTTTTTGACAAACACCGAGGTCCTGTGGTAATTTAATTGCTGTCCGAATCCACATCTCTGAGTTTACGAGAAGAAATCGATTCAAAATTCAGTGTTTAAACCCTTTTTGAGCACTCCCGAACACCGTAAGGTAACGTTGTACTTCGGTGTAATTTGCATACATATTTATTTCTGAAATGCTGGAAAGTATTTAAAAGAACAATACTTCATCACTGTTCCACCACAGCGAGTGGGAGCAGAAAGGGAAGAAAAGCACGTAAACATTCGAAATGGGTCTTTATTATGGCAGCAGTATGCAATACAATTTTAAAATGTGTATTATAAATAGACATATAACGCGTATAATTATATACAACTTTAGCGTGTCTATTTTCCTATTTTTAAACAGATACAATAAATCAAATAAGAAATAGGATTATATATTATAAAATATGCTTTGAATAAGAAGAATACATTTTACCAGTGGTGTAGTGGAGGGTATACGCAGGTATACGGCGTATACCCACTTCTTTATCAGTCGGCATTCCGTATACCCACTTCTAAATCCCCTCTGATGCGCATCCTGCACTAGGCAAATCACGACAGTCCAGCATATGAGTAACTAATCCAATCGCATGTGAATAAATGCAAATATTCTCTAAAAACATCCAGTAAAGACAGTAATGCGGTCAGGAACGAGACGTAAACACTCTCATGCAGTGTATGTTTCTTTTATTGATAGTTTTCACGTGACGTCACACTCGTATAGGAACGCCCCCCTGGCGGGCAAAACGAAGCTTTGCTCCACTGACCGCCAGCTATTTTTATGCAGTTTGTAAGTAATAGTAATAATGTAGTAAAACGCATATATTAAAAGGCGAGATTCAGTGGACACCTTATTGATGATGTATAATTTGTACAGGCAAGAAGATGAAGCCAGAATATAAACACAAATGTGCAAAGTTTCACATTAAATGGCTTCCCATAGAAAACCATTAGAAGGAAAACACTGAGGACTGCGTTCATATTCCGGCCTCATCTGCTTGCCTGTGTAAACTATGCATCATTAATGTGGTGATTACTGAATTTGATCTTTTAATATTACTGTTTTAAATATATTAAGGCACTTTTAAGTGTTTTTACAACGTTTGTCGCTCTGTTTATGATTGAAATATTGCCGCGGGTGCTTAATATGGATTGCAAATGGCCAAAACTTGCATTTTGTTCAGAAATACATTTGTTTTATTCTTTTGAGAGGTGATCTAAATATTTGCGGCTGGGAAACAGATGAAAAATTGACACGCTTGTGCAGCAGTTCTATGGATGTTTTGCCCTCCAGGTCTTCGAGCCGGTCACGTGACTGAAAACTATCAATAGGCTACTCGAAGCCGGATGGTGCTCTCGCGCAGAAAGTCGGCCTCATAGAAGTACTAACTTACGAGTCACGACGTGCAAGAATCCAGCTATTGCTGTAGCCAAAGCTAGCTGAGCTGAATAACAAAGAATAGTGAAGACAGTAAACACATGATTGTGACAATATATGGTTTATGTGTGTATTTCAAGTCATCTCCAGGTAATAAAAAAGCATCTGATTCTGAATAATGCAGTGCTAATTGATAGCATTTATTACACTTGGCAATAGATAGGCTACTAGGCTATAAAATATATATTCTGCCTTATTCTGTGATAAAAATGGGGGAAAAGTGTAGTAGCCTATATAGGCTAAACAAATCATAAAATTGTCATTAGGAAAATACAGGAAAAATATGATAAATTATTGGTTATTGTCGCAGTGTATTTGATTTCTCAGCCAATTAAAAGCAAGAGGTAATAATTAATAAATAGTAATAAAACCTGTCAATTAGACAAAAAAGTTATTATATTTGACATTTCTGTCCCCCTCACTTCTGAACTGATTGAGAATCACGATGTTTTGTTTGTTTCAAATATAGATCACAATTCTCCCACAATTCTGAACAGACAACTAAACACAATAGCCTGTAGTTTACTAGAGGTTCTGACAAAATATCAGTTGCTGCAGTCTATTTATATGCATTTATTTATTTTATTTATTGCAAAATCTGCACCTCTTCTGTGGATAATATTATTTTCATAATGATCCTTACTCAAGCAGCAGAAGTTAAGTGACTGTGCAAATATTACAATAGCGAACTAAATATGCAAGACTAGTTTACATGTCACTGTTTGACACAGGTCGTTCATCCTTTGCCGGGCCTTTAAAAAAAAAAATTAGGGGCATAAATTAAGAGTATACCCACTTCTCTGGGCACCACTACACCACTGCATTTTACATAATACATATTTTAAATACATTTTACACAATAATAAGAATACATTTGTAAATAAAATAAATTTTATTTACAGCAGACAGTTTGTAGGATCACAGAACTCGCTCCTCCACTGTGAATAAATCGCCATCCGAATCCATGAGTTTTATCATTGAAGTGATATGTAAATTTATTTTTACAGAAGTCCATATGAGAAACAATTACCATCCGAATCGGGCTTTTGTGTGACGCAGCCCTTGTTTAGCTGGTTTCAGGTGTGTTTAATTAGGCCTGAAGCTGAACTCTGCAGTATAAAGAATTGGTCACCCTTGAATCAAACAGGCTATTTTTTGCTGCTGTACCTTTAAGAAATGCCTCCTTCGCATGTGAATTGAGCAATAGAGCTTCAGTCGAGCTGTGGGTTAGCTGTCATATCCTATATAGTTGTTAACTCCCCCATCCCACCCTCTTTGCAAAGCATGCATCATTGTGGCAGGATAATATAATATTTATGTGTACATTTATTTTAATAAAACCGAAATGTGCCGCTCAAACTGTAAAGGTCAGATTGAAATGATCACTTACTTGTTAAAAGAAAACTTCAGTCGCACTTTCCTGGTGCTAACGTCATTCAGAAGGATATGCAGAGCCGCAGGTGATGACACACAGCCCAAGCACAATGTTTGACGGACTTGGAGGTTTTCGGCTGTGAAATGGAGTGACAGTCGTATTCTGTGACCAAAGTGACTACCTGAAATTTTCAGTGGTTCAGGGTGTACATGCTATTTGAAGGAAACCTGAGACGACAACTGCTTGTTTGTCAAGCCATTGTACCAACAGAGTCTCATGGCAATTCATAACTATTTTTATATTTTGGTGACTTTTTGGCAAATTTGTATGAATTTAATTTTGAATATCTTGTTTGCACATTTTCATAAAATCTGCTTATGCTCCATGGATGTTTAGGTTTATCAATTCAGAAAAAAATCACCAACTCTTAAAATAATTCTGTTTTATTATACAAACTATTTATAACATGAAATGTAGGGCATTATGTGTTTGGAGAGTGAGACAAACCCTCTTTTATGCCCCCCAAAAGGTATATTATTCATATATACACCAACCTCAGTTCAACTTAACCAGGTATACTCTGGTATAGCAACCTGCACATTTAAATGAAGTCATTGTCATTCTTTTCTTGGCAAACATCCTTCCTTTCGATGCAAATGAGGCTCATTATAGAATGTGCCTGATTCACAAACATCAGCACTATTTTCCTGTAAATGGGGGCTTTTTGGAAGGGATGTTTGTGTAGATTTTTCTAGTAATCATGGCAGCAGTATTTGTTGCCGGGCAAAGGTTTTTAAAAGTCTTTTAAATGTCCTGTATAAGAACCTCAACTCTTGGAGTGAAAAAATTTACCATTCAGCCATCGTCTTGGTAGGGCACAAATGTCCGGTCCAAAATGTGATCAGCTCTCATTTTGTGGGTGTGTTTGTTGCATTTGCATAATTCCTTTAGTAAATCGGATGGCAAAACAATGCAGCACATGCATATAAACAATATTATCAGTGGGCGCAGTGTTTCACAGTTTCACATTCTTAATTCCCCGGTGACCTGTCGCTCTTTTCCATGCAGTCACAATGAATGGAGCTCTAAAGCACCATAGAAGTATCATAAAAGTGGCCTTTGTGACTTGTGTGCTATAGTCCTAGTCTTCTGAAGCCATAAGATAGCTTTGTGTGAGAAACAGACTGAAATTTAAGCCGTTCACTGCATCCTTTTAATGAAGCAGTCTCTTGCATAGACTTTTGAATTGTGGTATAAAGTCTGGTCCAGTTTGCAGGTTTTTCTGGCCAAGAACCGCCCACTTAGACAGGAAGAGACCGCCTGACAGAATGACAGATGGACTTGGTGATCAGTCATGTTGTCCATCCACAAGTACCGATTATTTAACACAAATAAGTTGTTATATACAGTACAGTTCTGTGGATATCTAGATTATTGACTACGCTGGTTATTTTTAAATTTAACCAGGCAAATTGATGGATTATCGTTTTCCTTAAATGCTTGAAAGTGCCTTCTCAGTCTCAACACATTTCTGTATCCAAATGGTTTAAAAAATTGTGTGCATTTACTCCCGGAAATAGCGTTGATACCGTCTAATCAGATTGAGCCAGCATTTGCCAGTTTTGTGTGCAGAGTGCATCAGACAGTCATTGAGCGGACTGTGGGCATGCCGTCTGAGCATGAGACTAAATGAAGAATAACCAGAGTAACCATCTGTTCATCACATCCATTCTACTACAGCATGAACGTTTGACTGCCAACCTTGACGGTATTTTCAGGCTCTTCTGACGCAAAGAATCTTCACTTAATTTCTGCCTTTTTAAGGCAACATTGCATGGGTCATTCATGGAAGTAAATCCCATTGTGATTATCTCAATGAAAAAAAAAAAATCATACAAGATGCTGGACAAGTAGAGAGAAATGTTGGCTCATGTACTGTCAGGGCCGCTGCTGGCCAAATGGGTGCACTAAGCATGATTGTATTATTGTGCCCCCTCCCTCAAATATTATGGAAGTAAAAAAAAAAAAAAAAAAACTACTATAGGGGTCAAAATAGAACTTTAATAAACTATAAAAGTAAATAATTAAATAAATTGTAATTAAATTGCATTATTTAAAAATTACAATTGTAGCTCTAGACAGTTACCTATGGCTATGATTTTATTAATACAGTTGTGTGATTGATTTTATGGTCTCAAGCATTCAGAAATCACGCAAAAGAAAATTAAGCAGTTTTACTATGATAAAACCATGGTTAATTTTTGTAAGGGTTGTGATGTACACTTGTTTGTTTGTTTTTTGAAGAAATTATAGAGGCTGTCATCTATAGCACAAGGTGGCCAAAAATGAAAGATTAAGTGCATATTTGAATTAAATGTTTGGTCAATAGCATATTAAACAAGGATATGATCGTCCTGTAAGTGTAACAGCAGCAATGACCAGGCCTTTGGCTCCCTTTGCAGGTATTTATAACACGTAATGTTGAAAAAAACAATAGACGCCATCACAACATTTGTAATGGTTGTACTGTTTACTGGTTCTACATTTGTAATGGTTGAACATTTGTTTACTGGTTCTAATGGGACTTGTATTGGTTTTAATGGAAACTGTAATGGACCCTGTTGGTCTCTACTGGTAATTGGTCACCTTCTATTGGTGGTTTGTCAAAACCAATAAATCCTAATGGAATATGTCCCAAAACACATTACAGAAAACAATTTTTTTAATGGTTTTAATGGTTAAAAGTTTATGGTTTGTAATGTTTGTAATGGTATTTGTGATTCATTTGTGATGGTATTAGAATTTTCTGTGATGGTTCTATTGCTTTTTTTCAGCAGGGTTGCCTCATTGTTTTATATAATGCATTTTAAGTAATTTTAAAGGCTGTTGTTGGCTTAGGTTTGTTTTTATAACCACAACAAATATTATCTTAATACTTCTTTGTAAATAATTTTTAGAAGTAACATAACCATGGTTAATTTGCGGTTACAATGGCTACAAGAACCATGATTTTTATTTATTTATTTTATTTTGGTTTTATTCGTGTTAAGACCATGGCTAACTTTCATAAGGGAACATGGAAACTTGGAGAGAATATTAGATGCGTTGGTGGTGGTGAAATTATTATCGACATTAAAACACATTATTAACCTCAACACCCAAAAAAGTTTCACAGGATTATGAATGTAGCCTACCTGAAAATGACGCACGGGCTTCGTTTTAAAATGTTTTTTTGTTTTTTTCTTGGCGGCGGATTGCTGATGTCTTTTCACGGGCATAGTTGTCCATCAATTATGATTGTTTGCATTCAGCCGCAAACATGAGTTGCGAGCGGGCGCGTGTGCGGATGCAGGAATGGCGCGTCACGTTTTTTTTTTCTTTTTCTGTGGAGCAACTTGGATGGTGCCCCCCGGGAGTTGGTGCCCTACGCAGACTGCGTACTCTGCGTATAGGGAGCGGCGGTACTGTGTACTGTACTTGCATTTCTATTTAAAATCCCTATATATATTTATGTTTTATCTATGTTTATGCTTAGTACTGCACCGAGTCATTAGTTTAACAACATGCTAACATCAGACTCTTTTAGAAAAGAGACACTATAGAGGGAAGGACACAGACAAATCACAGAAAAATTTTAATTGGAGACATCATAATGCTGAATATGTCAACAGTGGGATTGGAAATCCCATGTTTAAAATGCAAATAATCTTTTTGATAGCAACTCTGACTGTTTGTTTACTCTGTAGCAAGCATGAGAACTGCATGATACATGAGGACTTTTTTTGCCTTGAAAACAGTTTCTTAACATTCTTTGATTAAAAAGAGTAGGTTCTACTTATTATGTAAATTATCTACTTTAAAATAATATACTCAAGTGCAAACTGAATGTAATGTTTTTGGACACTTAACTGCATGCTAATTGCAATTAAATTAAAATGTATTAGATTAACTTTATATTATATGCAATTAATGCAAACCTTAGACCCACTTAAGTAGGATTTTGGAAGTAGGGCTGAGGTCCAACTAAAGATATACTCAAGTATGTTTGATTGTGCTTAAGTGAAACTATTGCAAGTATACTTTAGGTAAACTTAAAAAATCTTGCATTTGAAGACCGATATTATCCAAAGATCATACAATCCCCATCAATAGTGACATTAAAACACATTTTAGGCTTAATATTAAGAAATGTGCATTGCGCACAACTAGTAGTCTTATTCCAAATTGATACAGTTATGGACTTTTTGTGTTTTTCCCTGTTTCAGTTCTCCTGCCTTGTTTTGTTTCTTTGACTCAGGGTGTTTTCACACCTGTAGATCGATTGCTTTGTTCCGAAACAGGGATTCAAATTATTACAATGTTGCTTTTTATTCTTGGTGCGGTTCGCTTTCACACGGCAAAGTCTCTAAACGGACCAAAATTATTAATACAAGTCACGTGCGCGTAAACTGTCCTCTCATTGGTCAAAGTTCCACGGAGCTGGAATGACAATAAACATGATTCATTTGGAAAGAGAGGCAAACAAACTCTCTCTCTCTCTCTCTCTCTCTCACACACACACACGTCAGGATGGACCGACAACAGCTTTGAGGGCTTATTGTTTTATTTTTGTAGCTGTCGATATATTTATTAATTTATCATTTTGAGCAGGAATCCAGGATTCGTCGGGAAAACATTGTTAAAATGCACCTACTACGAAGAGCAATAAGACGGCATTATAATATGAAAAGGCGCACTTTGATTTTGAATGGTGAAGACGTGCACACCCACTGATTTTCACGGAACTTACGTAATTACCCATTATATAGTGTGATATAGCCTGGTTCGAGGAGTGACGACAGTGTAAGAGGAGAAAGTCCAGGCCTGGTCCTCTCTCCTCTTACACTGTCATCGCTCCTCCTTTTATCCTTCCGGAGCTCCTCCGTGGGACTCGAGACCGGGGAGTGGCGCAGGTGTCGCTCATTATCATTAACTCCACCGGCCTCGCTCCGTTCCCACGGCTCTCGGCCCCGCCCCACTCGTCACAATGTAAAACTACTTAAGTTTGTTATGAAAAAAAGTAATAAAAGTGTGCTTTATTTAAGTTAACTTAAGTGGCCTTTTGTTTCATTAATATTATATTATCTGCGTTTTTTTTTATATAATTTTAAAATGTGAAGTATGCTACAAATGCACATTCATTAAAATTAAGTACACTTATGTTTCACAAGGGTTGTTGCAATTTTTGATTTGAAGCAAATGATTGAAACACAATCTTGACATTTAAGTAGGTGGAAGCTGTGTATTCGCATGCACAGAAAATAGCATTTCAGAGGTGTCACCAAGATGGCCGCTGAGTAAACATGGATCGACTCTCTCATGTGCTTCACATGAGGATCACTGTTTCTCGTGGCGCACGTGTCGAGTTGTCTATGTAGAACATTCAGTCCAGTCAATCACAAAGCTAATGTAAATGACAGTTAGGATGCCTCAGAAGGAAGCTGCTTATGTAGACAGTAGATTGTGTTTTCTATGCATGGTATCACATTATAGAAACTCCTGTTGAAATTTCAGTGTGCAGTTCTTGTTGAATAAATGAATTACCAGAAATGTCAGAGAGATGTAGAAGGAAAGCAGGACACTGTCACGCCCCTGTGTTAAAATGTGTGTGGTGTTGTGAGGCTCCAGGCTTTAGTCTTTTATGAGACACTCTGTCAATAAGCCGTCTGTTACACCTCACACTCATGCCTCATGGCATTGATTGAGGAATTACAACGCCGCATCTTCTCTCTCTCTCTTTGCTGCCGGTGGCCTACGTCTCTGATCTCTGTAGGCGTGTATCACAGCATGGGTTTGCATGTGTCCTGTTGCGTTTCACTCGTGCGACTCGATGGGAGTCAGTGTATGTTTGTGTCTCACTGTTTCCTAGAGTGTCTTTGTGCTTCATGTCTCTCCAAGCAAGTTTTTTCCTTTTTTGGCACTATGTGAGCTGCACCATGTGTCTTGAAGCAGATTCCCCCCCCCACCATCTTAGTCATAATGTACTTTCAATTTTATGATGACTCAGTCAGGAGGTTTCTAAAAATAAGTCTGCGTGCTGTAGGTTTGTGATTATTATTTACTTTAATTATGTGCTCTCATCGTATCCATACAGAAAACAAATGGCAGGGAGCTTTAGCTCAAACAGCACTCTGTCAGAATTTTCTGAAAATCTAAATGTAAAAGGAAATGTTAGACCTTCATATGGTTTAGTTATGAATGTGATTAAAAACATTTCCTGAATACATTGTTTAAATGAAAGTAATTCACACACACACACACACACACACACACACACAAAATGAATTTGAATATTATATATTCATTTTATATAATATTATATAAAATGAATCAGAGTACATATTCTAAATAACATTATGTGAGAGGAACAGCCTGGAATTTATGTGAAATATTATTGAAAATTCAGTTACAAAATATATGAGAACCAATCAGTGGTATTTTAATATTACTTTAGAATTACTTTATAAGATTTATTAATTATAATTAATTGTATTTATTTATAACATTTATTACTATTTTGAATTTAATATTTTCAGTTTTCATTTTAACATCAGTATACATTTAGTGATTTTATGTGCTTTTGTATTCTTGTTTTTTTTTTAGATATTTCTGTTTAGCATAAATATATTTTTATTCAAGCTTTAGTAATTTTAGTACTTTAATGTAAACTTGTTTAATTTCTCATTTTCATTGAATTTTTGTATTTTATTTGCTTTCAGCTTTATTTAAATTATTTTTAATAATTTTAATTTTAGTTAAACAATAACAATCCTGGAACCAGTGGGCTTTGGCATCATTATTGTGTCAAACCTGGTGCATGTGTTATATTTTAATATATATGTGACTGCATATGGCGTTTATTTGGAGCTTGGCCTTTGCTTGGCATTTGCTTTTATTTCCATCTCCTTTTTTGTTCCATAGAAGAAAGTGATACCATTTTTTACTGTATGGATGTGAATAAATAATGACAGAATTTTCATTTTTTGGGTGAAATATCCCTTAGGAAACCTGATGAAGACATACTAGAAACTCATCCTGTGGGCCAGTGTCTGATGCCCAGCATTCACTTGTGTCCTACTAAGCCAGTCTTTTTTTTTTTTTTTTACAGCAGGCACATATGGCATGTCTCTGTACTGTGAGAACATACAAAAATATTTAGATGAGTACTTACCAGAGCACTTGTTTTTGTGTGTGTATAGTGGGGTTGTGAGGTCATCACAATCTATTTGCACGTTCTATAGATCCAGGTCCAGGATGGATGGATACATCAGCAAGGCTTCTCTCTCACCCAATAATTATTGACTGTGTTATGTGCAATGGCTTATTGGCTTCACGTTCCGCCAGCTTGAATTACATCCCTCAACGTCTGGTCACGTACTCCACCAGCTGAGCTTCCAAACTCAGACATCTCATGTGATTTTGGAGGAATTAGAATTGACATCTTTGAACTTCCCTTTGAATCCTGCAGATTTAGGCACATTTACAAAGGAGGAAGGCGGCTTACGCTGAGATGCATCATGGAATAAAGAGTTTACCTCACTTCCGTTTGGTTTTCCTATATGAATATGACCGTACATAGCAGAATTGCCCCAGAGAATATGTTTCCTTTGTTAAGAGGTGCACACACACACTCACTTCCTGGCAGTCCGTGCTCCTTCCACCCAGATTTACATCAGTCAGGTTGTCAGGCCTTCATCGCACTTATCAGTTAGCGAACAGGTCGATGGCGAGGAGGAGGTCAGTGACAGTTTTCCATCATTCATTGTGCATTTCACAGGAAGTGACAGCAGTGTGTGTGCTGCAGCAACACTGGGGAGCGATTGTCGCTAACTAATATCTGTTTCCAAAAGGGTTGTCCCCATGAGAGGCATTTGATGATCCCCTATTTGTTTTATTGGAACAAATAGGGGAGACCTTTGTACTTTACAAAATATAATTGGTGCTTTCTAAGGCAGTCTTCAATATTACTATTGGTCATAGATGAACCAGTTCAACGCTAACCCAGCTTCCAATAGATTCCGTAGATTTCATTGTCATGTTGAAACAAAGTCTAACCCTTAACCTCAGTGTAACCAGTGTTGGGGAAAGTTACTTTTGAAAGTAATGTATTACAATATTGCCTTACTCCATAAAAAAGTAACTAATTGCCTTACTTAGTTACTTTTTATGGAAAGTAAAGTGTTGCGGCTTGTTTTCAATGTGTTGTGCTGATTTCGTTGTGTTGCGACTTGTTTTTGTTGTGTTGTGGCTTGCTTCTGTTGTGTTGTGCTAATTTTGTTGTGTTGTGGCTTGTTTTCAATGTGTTGTGCTAATTTCGTAGTGTTGTGACTTGTTTTTGTTGTGTTGTGGCTTGCTTCTGTTGTGTTGGGCTAATTTCGCTGTGTTGCGGCTTGTTTTCAATGTTTTGTGCTAATTTCGAAGTGTTGCGGCTTGTTTCCATTGTGTTGTGGAGATTTGGTTGTGTCAGGGAATAAATGGAAAAAAAAACTAACTTGCTTTACTTATGTGAAAACATAACTCAGATATTTTGTTGTAAATTTAAAAATGTGTTACTTTACAAGTTACTTGAAAAAAGTAATCTGAATACATAACTTGCATTACTTGTAATGCATTACCCACAACACTGTATATAGCATTGGGTAACACTTTTTGATAGTCCGCTTTAGACATTCTACTAACTATAAGCAACTTAACAACTGCATGTCAACTAACTCTCATTACAGTATTAGTAGACTGTTAGGTTAGGTTTAGGGTTCGTAGAATAAGTTGACGTACTTGAAAAGTTACTTAGGGTGTATTCACATGTCTTGTTTGGTTCGATTGAATCGAACTCAACTTCGTTTCCCCCTTTGGTGCGGATCTTTTGGGCAGGTGTGAATACAGCAATCGCACTCAGGTGCGGACCAAACAACCATACCGGGACCCAGCTGAAGAGGTGGTCTCGGTCCGGTTCCAAACGAACTCTAGTACAGTCGAATGGATGAACCAGTGAATGGATGACCTATAGCACACGTGTTGTTTTGTTTACAATTTCTGGTTCACTTGCAAAAAGAGCAGTGTGAAAGCGAACTGCACCAAACAAAAAAAAATCAACATTGTATTTGGTCCGGACCAAAGCAAGTGAACTAGCGGACTTTCCTGGTCAGTAGAATATCTGTTGGGACACCATCAGAATAAAGTGTTAGGTATGAAGTAGACAGTCTACTAATACTCCAATGACTGTAGTTGACATGTAGTTGCAAAGTTACTAATAACAGAATGTCTATTGTTACTGCTGGTAGAATGTCTAAAGTGGACTATCAAAATGAAATGTTAGTGTTGATTTTATACTTCCTGATAAATAGCTTACTGTTTGTCAAAATCAGATCCATCCATGATATTCTGAACTCTAAACAGAATCGATGTCTGAACTTTTAAGGCAGGGTTTGCATGTAACTATTTTGGGAAGAAATCATTCTTCTTACTCACCAGCTATATTGGTGGCGTGACCCGGGGAGTGAGGTTTAGGGAGGTAAGTGTGTTGTAGACCAGCTGGTAAGAGCTGTACAGAAAAATATAATTCCCTTACACTCAAGAGGCACACTAGATGCTAGAGGCTGTGGTCTTTAGCATCCTTGTTAGCCATTTCCCATGTCGGTCGATGCTGGTTTGAATCCCGCTCAGAGCAGTGCGAGTAAGACCAGTTACAAGTAGATTAAGGGAGAGATCCAAACCATAACCTGCTGAAAAAGCACCTTAATCCAGTCTAAACACATTTGTATTTAGTCTGTTGGCTGGTTTCAGAGCAGTTGTGGGCACTTTTCAGCTATATTATTCACCCAGCTAAACACCTGCCTGGCCAGGCTGGGACCTGCAAACAACAGCAAACCAGCTTAGGTTTTTTTCAGCAAGTTATCTAGAGAATACCAGAATATCACAGACCTAAAGGCCCAGGTGTACTTCATTTTCCACGTTCCG
Source organism: Aspiorhynchus laticeps (assembly GCA_023376895.1). Classification (NCBI taxonomy): domain Eukaryota; kingdom Metazoa; phylum Chordata; class Actinopteri; order Cypriniformes; family Cyprinidae; genus Aspiorhynchus; species Aspiorhynchus laticeps. The sequence continues at coordinate 21,955,066 of CM041817.1, read as the reverse complement.
CTCTGTCTCGCACACAGCAGAGCACACAAGCCTTTCAAAGCATACTCCATTGACAGAGAGAGCGTGGATACACCGGTGCGCACTAGTGGACCTTTGTTTTAAAGTGGTCAAATAACTCTCACATTCACTACTGTTGGCACAAGTCTGGACACAAAAATCAGGCTGTACGTAGATGTGTGCATGGACATCAGCAGAATGTGCTGAAGGCGAAAATTACATCCCACAGACTGGAACATGAATAAGGGAAGTATACTTTAGGGTGGACTCTTTTAACTTGGATCAGGAAGTGGTTCCACTTGGATCAGGAAGTGAAACCCCTAGTAATTGCATAGCAATGTGTTAAAAAACACTCAGAACACTTTAGCTACTGAAAAGCTACACCCAAGCATGATGATAGCCAGTTGTGAGAAAATATGATGCATGTCAGATCCGCGTCACATTCAACAGCGTCTGCATTAAAGTAATATTAAACTCTTATAGTAAATCTTATATTATAACTCTTAAAGTAATATCAGCCAAATAACCTAATAACCCAGCTGCTGTGATGTCTGTTAATAAAAGAACAAAAGAAAAAAAAATCAATAACTTTTGTAGCTTTAAGGATTCATCTATATTTAATTTAGAATTTAGTGTTTGATGACTTTATTAAATTTCTGTATATTTCCTACGAAGGGCACAGGTAAATGTGATATTTATTATATGTGAAGATTGATTTAATTTCCCTTAAATTAGAAGTTGTTATTTTTTAAAAGTCTAATAAATGTTAAAATTGATAGCTCTCAATTATGCTGGAATGTTGAATGGCTGTAGGCAATTTTTGAATTTAGTTTTTTTTTTATTATTTTGAAGTGACATGTGGCCAAATATGGTGACCCATACTCAGAATTTGTGCTCTGCATTTAACCCATCCAAGTGAACACACACACACCGTGAACACACACCCGGAGCAGTGGGCAGCCAATGTTGCGGCTCCCAGGGAGCAGTTGGGGGTTCGGTGCCTTGCTCAATGGTCTCACCTCAGTCGTGGTATTGAAGGTGGAGAGAACACTCGTTATTCACTCCCCCCACCGACAATTCCTGCCGGACCCGAGACTCGAACCCACAACCTCAGGTAGAGTCTGACGCTCTATCCATTAGGCCACGACTGTCCTAAATGGTTAAATATTAGGAAAAAAAGAACAAGATCTTAGAGTCATGGTATCAGTGATACTTGCCTTCAGTCATAAAAAAGATGCCATTAAACAAATATTAAAAATATACTGTCTATGTTGTTCCTACATTCATTTAAAGATTGTATGTGCAATTATTGCAATATAAAAGTATATTTAAAAACTTAAATGTTAAGTGGGAGTAATCGTGATAGCACTAAAATATATACTTTAATCTGATCACACTGAACAATTAGAGCCAGTGTCAATGCTGCTACACAAAAAAATGTGCAAAAATTTTACCTTTAGGAGTTCAGCTTAGAAGGGCAATGTTGTGCCTTAAATGTTCATAATAGTGCTTTAAAGGGATAGTTCATCATTTACGCACCCTCAAGTTGTTCTAAACCTGTATGAGTTTCTTTCTTCTGCTGAACATCAAAGAGGATATTTCGAAGAATGGTAAAAGGCAAACAGTTGACGGTAGCCATTGACTTCCATGGTGTTTTTTCCTTAGTATGAAAGTCAGTGGCTATGGGTGAACTCTCCCTTTAGGTATGAATATTACCACTCTCAGATACTACTAGTGATGTTAGGTTCTTGAACGAATCGTTCTTTTGAGCCGGTTCTTAGGAAGTAAACGGTCGAGCCGGTTCACAAATCGAACTGAATCGAACTTTAGTTCTGGGTTGATGACGCAAGACGCACAGCCGAAGTAGCACGTCCAACTCAAAAAGAACCGAATGAGCTGGTTCAACCAACTGTCGAAGTTTATCGAGGTTTACCGAGGACTCAACAAGAACCGAATGAGGCGTGGCAAAGTTTGCTGAGGATTACCGAAGAATCTGATGAGTGAGTTGCTAAAACTGCGTGTGTATCTCCGCGGACTTGAACGAGCCTGATGCACAAAGTTTCTTAATAACAAACAAAACGTAGGATACCGGAGATATGCTTTATTAAAAAGCATTGAGTTGAGTTTTAGTATGGTTTATTGTGCATTCAGATTATATTTTAAGTTGTTTAAAAGAGCTGATAAAATGTAAAAAAAACTGTAACTTGAATGCAATGTAAGTCGCTTTGGATAAGAGCGTCTGCTAAATGCATAAATGTTTAACTTAAATCAATGAGTTTATCAGATTGGTTTATTCTTTCTTTATACTTAGATATGTAGAACATACCCGCGTTTGTGCATCAGTGTCTGTAATGTGTGCTGTAGTTGCGAAACCTTTAGGAATCCTATTGTAGGCTAATCAATATTAGTCAGTCGTATCTGCCATAAAGGATCTGCGAATGAAACTGTGACCACAAACATTATTAACTTAAGTGAATGAAAGGCAACAATCAGCAATATGCGTTCACAAAAATAACTTTTTATTTGAATGTTTCAATATGTGTTGACACAAATGAATTTATTCTAATAGTTTCATTGATGCAACATGGCACAGAGTTGTTAAAAAAATGAATGCGTAGTGACATCATTGCTTGATAACGTCAGGAGCCGGTTTTTGAAAAAGAGCCGAACTGTCCGAAAAGAACCGGTTCATGGAAATGAATCGGACTTTGCATCACTAGATACTACTTGTCACAAATCACAGGGAGGCATGGAGACAAGGAGTTCACAAAACAGCAGACTTTATTCTCCAAAAGGTTGACAGGGAGCACGGGCAAAAAAAAGACATTCAACAGCAGACATGAAGACAGGGAAACACAGGGCTTATAAACAGTAGGAACTCAATCGAGGAAGAACAGAAACAGGTGAGGAGTAATTAACCACAGCTGGAAACTAATCAGGGAAACTAAAAGGGAAAAGGAAAACCAAATATGGGCACGAGAGGAAGGGAAACACAAAACACAGGATGACAGGACTGACACTACTCTGCACTTTTAAAAGGTACAAAGTTGTCCGCTTAATGGTACCCAGTGATAAGCTGTTGTATCCACAAAAGGTACAATTTTGGCAATTATTTCTGACAGTGTAAGCCCTCCCTCTTTTAGGTCCCACATTTCCTGCTAATTTAAATGCTTATACTATTTCTATGGTGGGTACTATTAGCTGCACAGGTACAAACCGCTAATCCACACATTCATGCTAGATGAGGTGCTGATGAGACACTGCGGCGAAACCGTCGAGTTCACTCATCACCTCTGCAGTCAGATGGCTGAGAGGGTTCATTTACAGAGGCGTGGGGGAGACAGCGTGTTACCGGGGGTTAAAACATCAAGAAAGTCTGACAGCAGTCAAAGAGCAAACGGAAGGAGGGTACATGAATGGTTGCCTGGCAACAGAATTAGGCAGTTTTCAGCTTTGGTTTCCAGTCAGAAAGAGATGTGCTTTGCTTTCAGTGCCCATATAGAGATTGTCACCTGTCATTTACCAAGCGAATGTGCATGAATGTGTGCGCGCCAGGGCTGTATCCAACATAATCAAAGTAGGGGGAAGTTTCCACCCCAGTTTTTAAATTAGTAAGCAAACAGTATGTCTTTCACAATGACCGATGCCTAAAATGGTACCTACCCGGTCTTGAAAATTTAGGTGTTTGTAAAATGTGTAGGGTTATGGCTGTGATTTCAGTGCAGTGTATTGCAATCAGGCTGCGTATAATGAGTGTATGGTGTGAGAAACCGTTTGAGTGAAAGATTTGTTGTTTTCATGAGACAAGCCAGTTAGAAAGATGGAGGGGAAAAAGATTGAGAGTAATTGCTCTGTAGAGAGATAAAAGAAGACTGAATAGGGAGGAAGGAGAAAGACGGCAGTGATTTTGGAAGGACGCAATGAAAGAAACAATGCTGGCCTGGGAAAAAAAGCAAGCCAGAGAGAGAGAACATGTTAGAAAGAGAAGGACAGAGATGAGAAAGCGCTTGCTACCAAGTGGTCAGTTTTACGCCTCAGGTGGAGCCCTGTCTTCAGATTGTGTGTGTGTGTGTGTGTATGTATATTCACCCTGCACTGCAAGCGTTTTTCATTAGCTTCATATTCACATAACAAAGCAGCAGTAACAATCTCCTCTCCACTATAGCTAGCATCAAAGCCCCTCTCTATCAACAGCTGTCCAAAACCTAGCAAGCTGTCTGTCTAGGCATCATAGGTGCACTACAGGCATGACAGTTGTTTCAAAATGTAGGCAACAATATTATGCCTCATTTTGGGCAAATTCTAAAACAGAATTACATGTATCCTTCCCTGAAAAATCTATTTCAGAATGCATTGCAACAACCTCCAAGAAAATCTAAGATGGTGGATAAGTCAAGAAGAAGAAAAAAACAACAACTTGTTAATAAAAGTAAATAAAATCGAAAGTGTACTCTTTTACCTAATATTTTGTGCTTTTAATGCTTAGAGTATCAAATTGTTAGCTTAGCAGCATGCTAACGTCAAACTCTTCAAGTCTCTCGTGCGCTTCACGTGAGGAACTCTTTATGCATTGTGTGTCGCACAGGTTTATGTACAGTGTTCTAAATCATCTTATGTGGTTACATTTCTTTTAGGATGATGCCTTAGGGCCCATTCACACAGGACACATCCTAGCATTAAAAACAGCTAGACGGAGCGTGACAGAATTGAACAGAAGACACGTTTATAGCGGCATTAACACTCATGCACCTTTGCTAATGGGTAGCCTACTTGACATCAAATACTTTTGGGAATTTGTTGTTCTGGCATTTTGCTAATTATTATGCTTGCAGTTTTAATGAGCTGATATAATTTGAAAGACTACATGAAATATATATTTTTTTAAAATGGTTATTTATCACACTGCAGGACCATTTAAAATAAAACCATTAAGGGAAAAAAGTGTTTAAAAAGCATAATAAATAGCTTCTTAAACTTACATTTTCCATGCTCCTTTGTGCACATTTTAACCTAAAATACTGATTTCATTTAAACAATTTCATGGACATGCATCAAAAACCCATATATGCATATGTGTATGTAAATAAGCAGTGTTTAGGTTCATCCGATTGGGCCATTGTTTTAAAACCGACATTGATTTACAGTGCTGCATGTCATAAACTATTTTTAACTTGACATAGCATCTTAAAAATTACATGCTCATGGTGTGAGACGTGCTGTAACGGACAAAAATGTTTGCCTATTCCAGATTTACCACAGCCCAACAATTAGTGCAGACAAAACGCAAGAACATGTCCTGTGTGCACAGCCCTTCAGAAGACAGCTGCCAATGTAAGCAGTAGACAGCAAGGCAGCACGCTAGCTTTTTTATGTCAACTCCATATGTTCAGTGCATTCATGAAAATCTTTCCTTGTGCTGCCTGAACCCGCTAAAGTTAATCCTAACCTGCCTTTCATGCAAAGACCGTCTTTACAGCGCTCTGCGCTCCCACGACGGAAAGCCTCGTCTGCTTTTATAGTGTGGGATGAAATGTGTTATGGCTAATATACTCGTTCATACTCCTTTGAGAACAGTTAGAAGCCGTGAATAATCTCTAGAAATTGCTTCCATTGTGATTACAGCGCAGGAAGTATAAAGCGTTATGGTGGAGTTGAGTCTTCCTGCTTTGCTACCTGTATTTCAAATTAGCATATCATTTGGGTTAAATTAATTTATGTAGATTAGTCCTGGTTGATTGTTGGCTGTTTAATCAGATTTTGTGTGAGTGAATGTGAACATGTGTGTGCGCTGGCTCCAGTTCCTCGTACGAAGCCGGTGGTTTACGTGCTCTACGTCCCAGATTTGTCTCTCTGTGGTTTTTCAGCTCTTTGAAGCACATTTCTCTTTCGCTTCCCTGCAATTCCACACTCATTATAGGGGCTTATGAACATGCCCTGCTATTACATCTTGCTTTCAATGTTCCCTTCAGTGTTGTCAACAGGGTTCAAAATTAACACTTGCCAAGCTCCAACTGCAAGAAAAATTCGGCTTGAATGAGTTACTCGCCAGTTGTTATATATGTTAATATAAATTAACACAAAATTACAATTTCATTGCTAGAATATTTTCTCAATTCACCCACATTTCAGACACAGTATGTCTAGTTATTTTGTCTTTTTTGTTGAATGGAAATCAGAATCAACCATCATGCATATCCGTGCACAGCAGCAGGGGTTTTGTTCCTGAATCAGTGAATGAATCAGAGTGATTTTTAATGAGTTACTTGAGTCAATGATTCATTGACTCGCTTATAAAGGCAGTCGCTTAGTTCCTGAATGAGTCTGTGTTTTTGAACAAATCAATTAAGTGAATGATTCACTGACTCACTCTTAAAGTCAGACACTTGTTTAATTCCAGAATAAGGTAAATGAGTCCCTTGAATCAACTTGAATTTACTCACACATATTAAGCGAAAGATTCATTGACAGTAACTGCGTCCCAAATGACGCACTATATACTATATGCACTTATAAACTATGTACTTATGTAACTATGTACTTTAGTTTTTGAATTATATATATTGTCATTATTAATCTGAGTCTGATAGTTCCTCCCCCTTCACGATGTAATCCACTTGTTAAGTAGTAACATAAGGAATGCTGTTTCCGGGTTCAAGCCTCTACTCGTTTCACTTGAGAATACATCTTAACTGCCATTTATAAGCACTATTTATTAATATTACACATTTAAGCTAAACATATAAAAACTTACAGTTTGCACTACAGTCTCTGTGCTCACGGCATCCCAAACACAAATATTTTAACGATTTATAAAAGAATTAATCACTGTCTGGCCATATGGAATTTTGGGGATTTTTTGGGGATTTTTGGTATGGAGATAAAGGTTAAGATTATAATTTTCTGGTAGTATTATGTCATATTCTCAGTGTATATTAGTACCATTTGTTGTTTTCTTTTAGCATCTGATAGAGCATTTGGACCCGGAAGCAGTAACACTTAGTTTTTTTATTTTATTTAAGTGCATCATCCAGGTATTTAAAGTGCACTTTTTCTTTTTGGAATTTTCAGTGTGAACGCACTAATCGCACTATTTATACTACAAAAAATCATAGAATAGTGCACAAGTATGTGATTTGGGACGCACCTAGTCACTTTTTAATTCCAGAATAAATCAGTGTTGTTAAATGTGTCACAAAAAAATATCTCCACCACCACAAAAAATATCTCTTTACAGTACAGTTAAAATATTCCATAATTTTAGAAAAGCCGCTCAGCCAATCAAATTCAAGGCTCAAGCGTATACTGTACTGTATATGTATCTCATTTGCTATACATATGCTGCTACAAGTAAAATGGGACCCTTGTCATCAAAAACAACACCAATAAATACACAATACCCATTGACTGAAACAACAGCTATCATTCATCTTGTCCTCCCCCATCTACACCGACCGTGGTGCTTGTTGGCACGTCTGAGTCAGAAAGCAGCTAGGCGGAAAGGGAATATTGATGGGGAAGGCTGGGCAGTGCTCGCACCTTGCTTCAGATGTTAAGCAGATCTGTAGGCTGAGTAAGGGAAGGCACCCTGCTGTGAGTGACTCATTTGGTCGGTCGTGGTAGACTAACTGTGAATCTCGAAGAGGAGATCAGCTGTTCAGAGATTTCAAAAGGGCCGTCTGTCCACAAGTGCCGTTTCTGATCTGTTCCTCGCCGCCCTTCTGCTTCTCTCCTCACCCCATGCCTTCTTCTCTAAACCGCCACCCCTTTCCTTTCTCCTTCTGTATTTCCTCCTTTCCTCTCCTCCTTCAGGAACCCCTCTCACACTCATCTAACACCCTTAAATAATCACTCTCCACCATCTGTTTTCACACTCACTCAATTCCTCCTCTGATAATGCCTCTCTCTTTCTCTCAATCTGCAGGTGGAAGAATGGCCCTCTCGTTTATTCTGTCGCTTCTCCTCGGGTCTTTTTCCCTCGCCGTGGCCTCACGTAATACGACCGCAGGTAATGGAGAGAGCTGAAGCCTGTGTGTGAGAGCTTTGGTGTGTACTGTATGTGTGTGCTCTTATAATATGTGGATTTATGTAACTTTTAATCAATGCTTGTTTCATGTGCATTTATAGTTTTCATTTGTAATTTGATACAAAAGTTGTCCAAATGAAGCTCTTAGCAATGCATATTACTAATCAAAAATTAAGTTTTTATATATTTACGGTAGGAAATTTACAAAATATCTTCATGAAACATGATCTTTACTTAATATCCTAATGATTTTTTGCATAAAAGAAAAATAAAACCCATATGATGTATTGTTGGCTATTGCTACAAATATACCTGTGCTACTTATGACTGGTTTTGTTGTCCAGGGTCACATATATATTCATTATTAAAAGTCCACTCAGTAATATGATGTTTCCTTTCAGGGTTGCCAGGTCTATGTAACAAAACCAATTTTGGCTATCAAAATTGCATTAAAATCATTCCAAATTCGCTTTTTTTCATTCCAAATTCTCCATTTCCTTCGCTTCAACCCACGGTTAGAATAAACCCCGTGGCAGCAGCATAAAAGTAGCCCAATTCCACGGGTAAACCACATACTTGGTAACACTGTTTGCGTTGCACTGGCCAATATGGTTTTATATTTATACTGACACCTAGTGGTGTGGATGCATCACTAAAAGAATATGTTTTTGGTTTGGTCACTGTTAAAATTTGCAGTCAGCTATTATTTATACAGTTATTTATTTAGTTTGGTCATGTGGTTTAAAAATGGCCTCCATAAAGTGACCCATTCCATGTAAAATGAAACAGCTTTTATTACACTACTGATATAACTTCATATCACTGTTATTTTAGTATTGTTTATATATCATATATTGGTTCTATGTTGTAGTATTTTTTTATATATTGGATTTGCTTCTTTATAAAAACGTTTCAGTTTTAGTCATTTTGTTACGTGCTTTTGTCATTTTTATTTTTGTAACTATTATTATTTTTTAAGATTTCTATCCACCTTTTAACTAACAAGCCATACTATGTTTTATATTATGGGAGACACTTTCAATTTGAGGAAGTTGCCTTTATAAATGACTTTGTTTCAGTCATTTATAAAGACTGAAACAAATCATTTAAAATCATAAAGTTGCACTACAAGTCATTCTTATCCATCGGTTTGACTGAATGAGCTGTACATTTTCCTTCATGTTCTATTTTTCAGACGGCAGGAGAATAATGTAATGCTTGGTATTTTAATCGACATGATATAACAAGAATGTCTATGGCAAGAGCTCTTTTCACTCCACTGCATTCTTTTCCTCCTGATTATTTTTTCTTTCTGTAACAGCATGAAAAAATACAACATATACTGTGCATTTGTGGTCTGTTTTCCCGATTTAATTAACGATATAAACCATGAATAATTAATTGGAATGCACTAAGAATATCAAATTTTTCTCTCCAAATCCTCACGTCTCTTTCTAGGTTTGTTTTCTCACAATCTTTTGCTGATTTTTTACAGTTTAATGGAAGTTACTCCCATATTTTTAGGTTCTTTTTTTTCCTGTTTTAGTCATTTTACTTCAACTAAGTTTGTGTTTTTAAGTTTAATTTTTAAAAATGTTTTTGTTAACCTTATTTCAATTACTCAAAACTATTTTAAATAGCTTTAGTTTTAGGTTCAAACTGAAAAGTCTTGAGACTGATTCAGTCTTTTTGTTAAAGATTGTTAAAAAGAACCAGCAGGTTATTTGTTCGCAAACAGACTACTGTATGTTTGTTGTCGCATGCAGCCTGCAAGGACAACAGAGAGCAAGATGTATTGTCTATTTACTGTTTTTGAAGGATTGTGTGGCAGGCAGTTTTTCTCTGTCACATTAACAAACTGCAAACTCAGTCAAAACATAATTTCACTATTGATTTATAATAGATGCGACATTCTGTATGACTTATCTCATTTTATACATTTCAGTGCAGTGTTTCCAGTATTTTTATAAAATGAAAACAGTTCTGGATAAGTGTTATTTTAGTGTACTATAAAATCTATTAATAGATTAAATTAAAATTAGGGTTTTTTTTTAATATTTCCATTTTATTGAGTCTTTTTTATACTTTGGACATTTTTATTAGTTTTATTTCTATTTAGCTTCAATTAATTTATTTATTTAAATTTTACTTATTTCAGTAAAAAAAAAAAAAAAATCATCTAATATTTACATTTACTTTTATTTCAGCTTTATTTCATTTAATGAGAATGATATTTAATAGTTTTCGTTTTAGTTGAAGGCACTGTTCTGGATAAGAACATGTTCTCGATCCCCAACTTTAATTGTGTGTGTGAGCATTTGTGTGTCCGTTTCTATGTGCATCTCTTTGTTTTGATTTGTTTGTGTTTGCTTGACAGTGTGTTGATATTCCAGGTGTGTAAAAAGGTCTTATTCACTGGTCAGATCAGTCAGCATCTAGAATTGAATTTTTTCTCACGTCTCCTCCATCCAGCTCTAATTGCATCCTTCCTATCTCAGATATTACAAGCTTAGCTGGTCTGTTTTGCCTGAGCTGAACGACTAATGAAACACAATATCAACACTATTAGATGTCTGACAGCTATAATAAGTACATAAATCCTCACGTATATAATCCTCCCATGCATAATTGTCCTGTTCTATGGCCTGTTGAACAGCAATAAGAGCCTGTGGAATATCCCTTGTCACAGTGTATCTCCTGATCTGTCATCATAAGTCAGGCACATACACACTGCAAAGTTTAGCTGAACAAGGTAATAGCTATTGCCAACATTATGTGTCTAGAGGTAGTAAAAAAGAAATATGGGAGTCAACACTTTAACCTGATTGGTGTTAATTATTTTTGATGACTAACGATGGTGGCATATTGGTCTACAGAGGTATCATGTTTTGTTTATGCACTTAAATCACCAATTTCACAGATTCATGTCACTTTAATTGTTACTTCCTCATTTGTTTTGGAGGAAATTCATTTGTATAATACAGTTGTCTACAGTAACCAAACTCACTATGGTGTAATTACACAAATAAGTATTGAGTAATATTAATTACATGGACTTCCTATAGGTTTAGGGTCAGTTCCTTTGAATTATGCATAATTTCCTGGCTTCACTACATATAGTAAGTACATGCAACGTGTAACATGGACACTATGTTACGTCCTCAGACATATATGATATGTGGTTTGTGGGCATTTTCACTCTCCTCGCTCTTTAGTTTCTCGCTCCGTTGCTAAAATAAAGTGTTACCAAATATTGGTGTTTGATAGTAATTGTTTTGAGATGTGATACAAATGTGAGATGTTGCATTGGCACTTTAACCCTGTAAAACCTGACATATGAAATAACAGTCAGATGTTTATTGAAAGTTTATTGACGCTTTAAAAAAAGCTTTTATTCAGAAGCCCGATATGAGCAAAAAAACAAAACAACAAAAAAAAAAGAACAAAAAGGCAATTTGGTGCATATGCCGATATGTATATGGCCAGAGACGTTTGTATCTATTATATACATCTGATACATTTATGTAAAAGTTTTTATTAATATTTTGAATGAGCTTGTATTTTAATTTTAGTATTTTTACAGTATATGCTGTAGTCATTTTTATTAGCTTTCATTTAATTTTGTTATTCATTTTGTTACAGTATGTACTTTATTTATTAGTTTTTTATATTTATAGATTTATAAATGATTTATTTTGCAGTTAGTCATTTTTATTTACTTGTTAGTAATTTAGTTAAAACTATTTAAACTTATTTCAGTTATTTGCAAAGGCATTTAATTTTTGTAATTTATAAAAATGTCAAATTTTTAAACTGTTTTTTTAATGTAATATTTCTGTTTTACTTTAGCTTTATTTACATTAACAAAAATGTTTTAATACTTTCAGTTAAGAAGAGAAGTTACATCTCGAAATTCATTCCCTTTAAATCACACCTCTAAAAAAAATCAAACCTGAAAAGTGCCATTGTTGCTGACCATCCTGACCTGTTCCACATACAGAACCGGATGAAGCATTCAGTCGAGGATTGACAGCCATATTAGCAGCAATGTGTACGTGGTCTTCTTGAATACAGTGTGCAGTCACACAAAATGCCAGAATACATGTTGTGTGCAGACAGTGTAGGCTTGGCATTTCAAACGACTCTAGAGTCTCCTCAAAGCTGCAGACAGCAAGCCAATGGCAGCATTTGATTTTGATAATGCTGCTCATGTTTTTGTCCCTAAAAATACCCTCACACACAAAAGGACTGTAACACACACATGCACATGTGAAAACACAAGTGCACGCAGTCGTGCTGGTCTGTCGTGCCCCAGGGCCCTGGGTTTGGCGATAACTGTAATTAGCTGCTGACACTGTAGGTGAACCGGGCTGTAATAACGGGCCACAGCTACGCCGCTTTTTCATTCTGACAACAAATCCCCAGCAGAGCCGTGAGCCCAGGGGACACTCAGACATTTACATTAGAGGCATGAATGACTCAAATATAATGGAAAATTAGCGCTCTTGAGTTTACTAGTGCTATAGTATATAGGGCCACATTTGTAGTTTGTGATTACAATGTGCTCTGCTAGTGAAGCCACTGTGAATGTGTTTTTTTTTTTGTCTTGTGAATATATATAATGCCATCCAGTTTCACTATAGTGGCAGGAATGGCGAGTTGTAGCTACGATTAAACGACTCACACACAACACAAGAGCTTCCATCATGGCTGTCGACATTGCTAAGCAACATGCTCAGAAAGGAGAGTGCGCCATCTAATGGACAAAACGAGCGTTGCGGTTTGTGATAAATGGTGATAGCATTTCTGTGAATTTCTGTGAAATCCTTTAGAAAGCATGATTATCTTTGATTATCTACATATCTTTTTCATCAGGTTGTGCTATCATTCGCCCACCAAGAGATGGAGGAATCAGATACAGGGGTCTGACACAGGAACAGGTGTGAAGATTTAATTTATTAGTAATTTATTGTATTAAACATGTATATCTGGGTTTAGATGGACTACACTGCTGTTGAAAAATCTGAGGTCAGTAAGATTTTTTTAATGTTTTTAAAAGAAGTTTCTTAAGCTCACCAAGGCTGCATTTATTTGAATTAAAATTCAGTACATTTACATTTACATTTATGCATTTAGCAGACGCTTTTATCCAAAGCGACTTACATTGCATTCAAGTTACAGTTTTTTTTACATTTGACCATTTGACCAGCTCTCAGTAAAAACAGTAATATTGTGAAATATTATTCAAATTATTATTTTTTTTAAATTTTGAATGTTTTCAAATGTAATTTATTCCTGTGATCAAAGCTGAATTTTCAGCATCATTACTCCAGTCTTCAGTGTCACATGATCTTTCAGAAATCATTTTAATATGCTGATTTGCTGCTCAAGAAACATTTCTGATTATTAAAAATATAGTTGTGCTGCTTCAAATTGTTGTGGAAACTGTTAGATTTATTCAGGATTCTTTGTTGAATAGAAAGGTCAGCATTCTGCGCAAATCTTTTGTAACATTATAAATGTCTTTATTGTCACTTCTGATCAGTTTTATATTAAAGTTAGTATTTAATTTAACATACAGTATTAATTTCCTTCTTTCAAATAAATAAATAATCTTACTCACATCTATCTTTTGGATGGTAGTGTATGCATTAGCGATTAAATTAGTTGTAACTGTGTTCTCTGTGTCTGAATGCAGATCCGCAGTGTTCAGGTGTTGCCGGTGGATTATGAAATCGAGTATATCTGCAGAGGGAACAGAGTGATCGTGGGACCAAAGGTCAGGAAGTGTCTCCCTGACGGCACATGGACTGACCTGAACCAGCGCAGCAAATGCTGTATGTTCAACTTCTCCCTACTCCCTATCTGCAAAGGTCTAAAATGTGCCTAACAGACTTGAGTGAATGTGTATTCTTTTTTTAGCTTTTGACATTGTGACATTGACATTTTGAATTTTTTATTTTTTTAATAACTTTACTTGACAGCCTGTTTAATCAAGTCAAGTTCATCCATCTTCACAAATAAAAATAATTAAAACATTTCTTCAGTGATGTGATGCCATAAACGTTCAGCTGGGAGCATCATGTCTTTACACTAAAAAAGCAGAAATATTTAAGTCATGAGTACCTGCAAATGTACTAAATGAGGTCTAAATTAACTAATTTTTTACTTATAAATGTGAAATGTGAGTTAGAGATTTACTTGAATAAATTTTTATATTTACAGTGTTCATTTTAATTTTAGTTTAGCTTAAGTTTTAGTAATTTTGCGGTGTGCATTTTGTCATTTTTTTATTCATGTATTTATTTTTAGCTTTCATTTTCATTTCTGTTTGATGTAATTTTAGTATTTCAACTTTAACTTATTTTAGCTGCCAAGGCATCATTTCTTTTTTTCTGTAAGTTTTTTAAGTTAAAGTTTTCATTTAATATTTAACTTTATTTCAGCCTTTTCTTATCTATCAGTCATAGACTTTTGCTGCAATTCAGAAATGTCTCACAATTCATTGTTTATATCCATACTATCTGGACATCCAGTGCAAGTATGTTCATCAGGTACCAGCGCAATGAGCTCATATATATTCAAGACTGTGACTGTCAGTAATAGCTGATTATGAGTTATTCCTGGCCATTGTTTTAGTCTGCATCTACATGCACCTGTACTGAGCACATGGCGTAGTTTCTACATAGAGGAGACTATTAATAATGACAGTATTTAGTTAATTTAGTTACTACTGTAGCAGCTCTGGCAATTTTACGGCAGCTTTTAATACTAATACAGCTCATCCAGTAAGAATGAAGTGTAATGCATCTCATTATTTGTTGAATTCATTAAAATTCAGATTACATCTGTGCTTTAATTTGGAAGAGATGTTGAAGAGCAGAGCGTTTAAAAGCAGAATGTGCAATAGATCACACAAATATGTCACCAAAGCCTACCGTCTTATCATGCGGGGTGATAAATGCATAAGTGATGGAGGTGTTTTGTCACTGTTTTGGTGTGAACAGTAGGAAAACTGTTTATCAGGAAACCAGATGGATCTGGTTTGCTAGATCAGCAGTCATGTTTTAAAATGTCAACAAATATGTCCGATTTTATCGTAGTAAGTCACACAGTGTATGTTTACCTACCGTATAAATCATAACTTCTCTTTGACATCTGTTCTTAAATTAATCTGATTTAAATTACCTTACACTAACAGTACCTCAGAATGAAGTGATTAGTGATTATGGTGATGTTTGAAATGGAATATCAGCATAATGCTTAGTGTAGCCATTTTCAAACTGACTCCAGGGGGCCACAAGGGAGGGAAAAGTTCAAAGAAAAACAGTGTAAAAAAAAAAATAAAATAAAAGGTTAAGCCAGTAAAAACATAATTAGGTAAATAATAATATTAAAAAAATCTATTAAATAAATATGCATTGCATCTCAAAATACAATACTGTAGTGATTAGAAAATGTATGCACAATAGAAATCAAATATTCTCTAAATAATGTTTTACACATTTAAAATATCAATTTTCACAGTCTGTTTAAACATTTAAACTTTAGGATAGCGGTCTCTCGTATGAGAATGATCATAATTGGGTGTCCGTGGCATATAAGAGATTGAAAACCCCTGGATTAGTGCATAGTGTGCTGTATACACTGTTCAGTGTCTGCTATTGTGAGGAATTAAAAACAGTATGCAGAACACAGTGATAAGCATTTCAGACAGTACATGCTACACTGCTGTCGCATGACCTCATTAATTCAGCATCTATTTCACATATAAAAAATAATCATATTAAATCATAAAAATAAATTAAAGCTGATCTGATAAATTCACCACACTAGGAAGGTCAAGCAGCATTGCATTGTGGGATATGGTCTCCCATGAAGTGTGCTTTGCGGTCTGATGCACATATTGGCAGATGGAGTACAGTAGGTCATCCAGGTAAATACCTGGGATTCGTGGAATACTGTATCCCACTATACAATGCTGCTTGTCTTAACCTTCTATTTTCAGTGTACATAATTTGCATTATACACTAATCTTCAAAAGATTGGGGTCAGTAAGATTTTTTAATGTTTTTGAAAGAAGACTATTATGCTCACCAAGTCTGAATTTATTTGATCAAAAATACAGTAAAAATGTTAATATTGTGAAATATTATAACTATTTTTATATTTTAAAATATAATTTATTCCTGTGATGCAAAGCTAAATTTTCAGTATCATTACTCCAGTCTTCAGTGTCACATGATCCTTCAGAAGTCATTCTAATATATTGATTTGATGCTCAAGAAACATATCTTGCTAATAATGTTGAAAACGGTTGTGTTGCTTCATATTTTTATGGAAATCATGATACATTTTTTGGTCAGGATTCTTTGATGAATGGAAAGTTCAGAAGAACAGCATTTAATTAAAATAAATATGTTGTTGCATTATAATGATCTTTACTGTCACTTTTGATTTGATGCATCCAAGCTGAATATCTCAGTGACCCTAAACTTTTGAACATTAGTGTACACACTGAAGATACTGAACAACAATCAAGAGTAGTATGCTTCTGAACAGAGCTGAACCATTTTATTCTTTTGAGGACATTCCTAAAATGGAGGTATTGACAGATTTAGCTAACGTCTGGATAAGTTTATCAGCAATTTTGTCCCCAAAAGTAAGCTAGGTCAAGTACACGTGCACACACACACACACACACACACTCACAGTCACAGTCACACACACACAAAAACCATACCAAAACAGTTGTCAATTCAAACCTTTAAACTGTCCTGTGCTGTTTTAAAATGGTGTTGACACAAAAGCGCTGATGCATTTGACATAATCACTGCCTGACGCAAATATGAAGTACTACAGATGGCCGTTGAGCATATTGTGCATTATATAATGGTCTCTCAGGGCGATACGTTCTGTTCTTGCCATCTTTTCATTGCTGACAAGATAAAAAATGAATGGTAAGACTGCATGCTTTATAAAGGTAAAGTAAGGTGATATAAGGTAAAGACTAATTAATCCTGTAAGGGAAACTTCCATTCCAGACTGCTCACATGAAACATAGATTCTAAATGAATATAAACCACCTTTTAGCATCAAGTCAATACAACAGTTTTGAGGTTTTGAATGGCATATATTTGTATAACTGACCCTCTGCTGTGGTGTGTGTTCTCGTCAGTGCTGCTGTGTGCGCGGGTGTGGACGTCTCTGGAGAACGGCCGTGTGACGGTTCACCCTCCAGGCCCAGCGGTGGAGGGCACGATACTGCACTACAGCTGTCTGGAGGGTTTCATCCTGGTGGGCAGGAACAGCACTCAGTGCACTAAGCTGGGCAAGTGGGACTCACCCAAACCTGTCTGCCACTGTGAGTGCTAGTGTATTTGTGTTCTTTCACACTCAGGCCAGTTTTATATTTTATTCATTCCTAATAATTCTGTTATTCTCGTTCTGCTTCTAATGTAGATGACAGACATTATACAGGTAAGAATGTTTTTGTATTCTTATGTATGATAAAACCAGTACTGTAATTACTGAGGAGAGATCGTTACTTTGCAATAAACTGAAACTTTATAAAATAACTAATTATCAGAAGTATGCAAACAGAAGAATCCCACAACTAGGCTACAACTGCCATTTCCATGTTATGCCAAATTCCCTAGAAGTGAATAATTTTTCAGTTTTGTTGCACACATTGGATTGAAACCCTCTTTTTTTCTCTCACATAAATTAAATTCGCTACTTGGACGGATATATAGGTAGTGTTATCTGTGTATAAGTTATGTGATCTTCAACATTTCGAATCAAGTAAATAGATACATTGGATCACTTGTTTATCATTTCCATTTTCATATAAAAGTTGAAGATTTGTATTTCATCCACTTTTTTAGCATAGACGTAATTGGCAGCTAGGACAGGTGGGACATGTCCCCACTGCTTTTTGAAAACCATTGAAAAAATAGTCATGCAGAAGGCTTATAAACCAAAGTAAAAGCATCTCGTTCTTCATAATTTAATTAATTGATGTAACAAAATACATTTGTGACAGTCAGGCCTGATCTATAAACCTTAGCACGCACATATCAGGATTTATAAACAATATCCAACGTAATTATGTGCAACACCACTCACTCTGGACCATATGCATTTATTGTGGGATCGAGATGAAATAAACAGAATGCTTTATATTTGCACATTTAGATTAAATATACTACTCTAATGAATGAATGAATGAGTTAAGCACACAAATTACATCAAATAATTATCCAAAAGTTAACAGTTCTATACATTTAAAGCATAAATATGGATGCGCTGCTTTTAGAATAGACATACTGTATGTGTTAATGACAGCAAAGATTGCTTGGCTGTGAAAATTCTGCCTAAATTGTGTTCTATAGCAGAAATCAGAGTCTGAGTGCAAAGAAAGTATTTTTATATAAATAACGATCATTGATGCACACTTGCCAGACCCGTTCCACACTTGCTGTACCACTGCTACACATGTGCTGCTGGTGTTGTGCGGCTACTCTACATAATGCATTTAGTGACACTGAAGCCTGATGTGCCATACAATTAAATTTATATGTACATATTTCCTGCTTCTACCTACCTGTTCAGTGCATCCAATAAAGGGAATCAGTGCTTAATATATATGGTTTATATATGGCCACTTTTTAAGATAGATATACCAATGCTTTTTAGCAACTAAGAACCCTTGTGAAAAAGAGGTGCACTTAATTGTACTGACTCTGTACTGAGTGTATTTTGAATCTGTACTTGCAGGTAATATTAAACAATATTAATTAAATACAAGGCCACTTAAGTGTACTTAAAGTACATTATTATGTACATAATTATTATTATGTAAAGTACATTGTTTTAATTTTATTGTTGTGCTTTAAAGGGATCATTAACTGAGAAATCAAAATTCCCTTGATCTTTTGACAGATAAGAGGTCATTGTATTATAAAAACATCCTGTAAGTTTCAGAACACAAATCTTTCTCGTTAGTCTAAAAACAGTGTATATTGAAGACAGTCTGCCAAATCGACAGCATGTGGAATGTTCTACTCTGATGTCGTAGTGTAGATGAGCACCGCCTCCGCAGAAGAAGATCAACGCCTGCTTCTACATCGCTGCCTGTATAGCCCCGCCCACTGATTCGCACACGTAGTAGGTAAACAACAAGAGCGGCAAACGCTAGTCCTCTGGTGAAACCAAACGATAAACTTTATATGATGAATTTTTTTTTGAATGAAGTGTCAGACTGCATCAATAAAGAATTTGGTCATTTGTTCACTTCATTTTACCAAGGATTCATTTACAAACAAGGCACAATTCGATGCAGGATTTTCAGAAAGATTGAAACTAAAGACAATGCTGTGCACAAGTGTAAATAACTGTTTTTATTATGTGGTCACTATTGCTTTTTCTGTTATCACAGATTGTTTGATATGTATTGAGTTATTTATGCGTTTTTGAGCTAAATCACAGCAGCGTCCATCTGTGAAGGACGTAAGCTGTCAAACATACACAACTATTAGCCAATCATAGCAGAGGGCGTTTACTTCCGAATCTACAATCCGCCACGACAATTCAAACAGAGCGTTCTGATGACGGGGGTTAAAGCAGGACAGAAGATAGCCTATTACTTCTAAATGAAGTTTTTTTATGTAAAAATCTTGATAACATTATAAGTGGACCTCAGAGAACAGTACAAAATAAAAAACAAAGGCGGTTCATGACCCCTTTAAAGAAATGCACTTATTTTGATGTGTTGACTAACATAGTAAAGTGCATGTAACATACTTGATTATAATTTTGATTATAATTTGATCATAATGCATTAAATTGCAACCTCATCAGTACATTAACTGCAAATATATTTAAATACATGACATACAAGTTTCAATATAAATTATATTAAAGTACATTTTAGTTTACCAAAAATGGTTCAGTACATTCTGCAGTACATTGTAACCATATTTTAAAGACAGTACAAAATAAAAGTAATTATGAAATTACATATAAAGATGTACTTACAGTAATTTCTACAATCTCAGAAGAAGAAAAAAATTGTACCTTTTGAAAAGGTACCACCCCAGTGACAGCTTTTGTACCTTTTTTTCTGAAAGAGTAATTAAGTGGGCCAAAAAGCACTCTAAAATTTTGCTAATTGCATTTCATATAAATTTAAACTGTAATATATTTTTTTGTTTAAAGGGGTGGTTGACTGGGTTTTTTCTAGGCTTGATTGTGTTTATGGGGTGCAGTCTAGCATGTGTTCATGCTTGTTTTTTTAAAAAACGCATTATTTTTCACATAATTTACCTTTATTCCACACCTCTCTGTCCCTTCTCTGACAAACGCCTTGATTTATTTCCTGGTTTATGAAGCCCCTCCCTCGATGGGCTGAGATTGGTTAGCTGGCTCAGTGTGTTGTGATTGGCTAAACCGCCTCTACTGCACTGAACGTCCCGCCCCTCTCCTCAGTGGCATGTGCTCCGGTTGAATTGTAAACAGTGGCGTTGTCTATAATGCTTATCAATTTGAGCCTGATTGAGACCCAGAGGATATTAGTGAAGAGGATCGTGCAGAACCTGTGCAAGCACGGCTCTTAATGGTATGTTTGGTTGTTGTTGTCTCATACTTTTAAATACGCTGCTATTTGTAAGTGCTACTGCTTCTGTTAGCTTTTAATATACGGTTTTATCCTGATTAAAGCTTTAATACAGCACAGCAACCGCACGCGTGTCCATTTATAATGCTTCTCATTGCTGTGTGAAAATAAGTCTATAATTGGAACAGTTTGTTGGAGCTGATCTGAGATCTGAATGAAAGAGAGAGAGAGAGAGAGATGCAGAGCAGGGCGACACGAGTAACAGTATTAAGAACCGCTGCTTTAATGATTTTGAAACTTGTGAATCCATTAGAATCGTTAGAAGACAGAATCGCGATTCATATGAATAGATTTTTATCCCTAGATACATCCCTAGTTTTCTCTTCCTCTTCTCTAAAGCAGCGCAGCATGGCCTCGCCCCCTTTGCTGCGTGTTCCCGGGGGCGGGGTTTATCTGGGTCTGTGACGTATCAGACCCGGGAAGTAACTCGTTGTAGTCCTTTACCTGTCGTTTTTGTAGGCATTAAACTGCCAGAATTTTAAAAGACGATATCTCCGTTTGCATTGAACTTTCAGCGCCGCAAGTCTGCAGATATTGTTTATGCTCAAACAGCAACATTACACACTAACTAATGTTAAAAAAGTGAAATCGCAATCAACCACCCCTTTAATTGGAATTAACATTGTTTATTGCTGAAAAACATTACATTCAGTTATATTTAGTACTATGTCTTCCTTTGCATAGGAAGTAGGAATTGTGCAAATTAACAGCGTTGATCATTAGAATTATTTTTATATTTTTGGACTGAAAATTCCTCTGTTTTGAATCTTAAATGAGCACCATGGTTTTTAAAAACCTTTTTTTTTCAAAGAAATTGATGGTGTTCATCCCTACCTGGCAGTGGCACTGTTGAGTGTAAAGTACTGTGAAGTTCCACAATCAAATGAAAGAGTAAGATAAAAATCTACTCTCCTGTCAAA
Source organism: Aspiorhynchus laticeps (assembly GCA_023376895.1). Lineage (NCBI taxonomy): Eukaryota > Metazoa > Chordata > Actinopteri > Cypriniformes > Cyprinidae > Aspiorhynchus > Aspiorhynchus laticeps. The sequence goes on along the minus strand of CM041817.1, from coordinate 21,933,450 downwards.
AGGGGGCAGCATTTCATTCAGCAGTCAGTAAATTCCTTTACTAACCTGAAGGGGGCAGCATTAGACAAGTTCATCTTGGTAATGCGATTCTAAAATCATATCAGTAGATGGCAGTATTGAGTGCACAAAGAGCTGTACATCCTGTAAATGAGACTGTCTGTCATACAGCACTCACCGATGAGAGCCCCTGTATGCTATGCATATGCTAAATATTACAAATTAATTTAATAACACCTTAGGGAAGCAGGTATTGACAGACATGCATAATCCCACATGTCACCGCCTGAGATTACATGACGTATGGATTCCCCACGGGACTGCATGACCTTGACTTCCACAGGGCCAGCTCGAGGTGAATAAATTGTAGCTACCCGTCCTGGATGTTTTGGCATGTGCGCGTGTGCGTGACACTGTGTGCAGATCAGCCCGTGGTGTTTGCTAAATTGATTAATGGAGGTGTCACTGTCCCAATATGGCAGTGATGTCTGCACACTGAGAGAGAGGGTGATGGAGGGCCGTCCGACAGGAAATGAGAGAGGAGAGGAGGATGAAAATGAAGGAGGGGAAATGAGATGGAGAGAGAGGAGGGGAAAAGGAAGAGGGGGTACAAAAGTAGGGGGTTGTGGGAAAAGAGAGATAGCATGGTAGAGAAAAAGCAATTTAGGAGGAGGGATGGGAAGAGTAGATGATTTATGCGCTACATTTACTTAGTAAATGGTGTTTTCGCACAGTTTTTACCTGGCTGGAAACGCACTCCCAGGTTATCACATGCGTTTTGCCACCACCTGCCTCTGCCAGCAGCCATGATAACCTGCACAGATATACTGATCTATACGTACCTTTAAGTGTAACAGATCACATTTGTACTGTCTAATCCATAATGTGTGTCAATACTTAAAACTGCTTTGGCTACAGATGAAAATCATTCAGTTGCAAAGAATGAGTAACATTACACAAATTGCTAATGATGCTGATGGGAATTGCTCAGTTAGCAACAAGACAAAACACTGTAGATATGTCTACTGGCTACAACATCCTAGCAACCAGCTAGAACACCTTAGCAACACAGTAATGTATAATGAAATGGTTAGCAACCAGCCAAAAAACCCTAGGCATTTCTAGCAACAATCATGTCATCTGAGATATACCTAGAAAACAGTCAGAAGACCCTAGCAACCAGCTAGAACACCATAGCAACACCGTAATGCATAATTAAATGGCTAGCAACCAGCCAAAAAAAAACAAAAAAAAACTAGACATTTCTAGCAACAACCATAACACCCTAGATATACCTAGAAAACAGTTAGGAGACCCTAGCAACCAGCTAGAACACCCTAGCAACACCATAATATATAATGAAATGCCTAACAACCAGCCAAAAACCCCTGACACTCCTAGCAACAAGACAGGCCACCTTAGATACACCAAGCAACCAGCCAGAACACCCTAGTCTAGTTCAACCAAAACAGCCTAGTTACATCTATAGCAACTTAGCAACACCTAACAACCAGTCAAACCTTATATATACCTATTAAACATCAGAGGACCCTAGCAAACCAGCTTGAACAGCCTAGAAACACCTAAATGTATAAATAAATTTCCTAGAAACCAGTTAAGGCCTGTTCACACAAAGGACGAAAGCTATAAAGATAACAATAAAGATATAGTTCAAAACATAGCTCTCAATATTAAAGAATAGCAGAGTCCACACCACAGCTATAACGATAAAGGCACAGAGAAACAATATCGTTGGAATCACTTTCAGAACGATTTCTTTCCAGCTGATGAACAATAAAAACATTGACACCCAATCAGAATCTATCCTGCTATAATGAGCCGAGATCCTATAATGAGCCGAGATCCTATAATGAGGATTTAAAGTGACAGACGAGCATGCGCTGACAATAAACAGACGATATCGTTCACTGGTGTGGAGGCTATATCGTTATCTTTATGGTTATCTTTATAGTTATCATTCTTGGTGTGAATAGGGCATTAGAACACCCTACATAGCAACAAGACAGATCATAGCAACAGCATCACTCATAGCAACAAGACATATCACCATAGATACTCCTAGACACCAGACAGAACACCCTAGCAACATCTAAATGTATAAAGAAATGCCTAGCAAACAGCCAAAAAACCTTGACACTCCTAGCAACAAGACACATATTACATTAGATACACCAAGCAACCATCCAGATCACCCTAGCCTAGTTCCTAGTTCAGCCAAAACAGCTTAGTTACATCTAGAACAACCTAGCAACACCTAACAACTAGTCAAACAATCCTAGCCACTCCAAGCAAAACAGATCACCTTAGATCAGGGGTGTCAAACTCATTTTCACTGAGGGCCACTTCAACATTATGGCTGCCATCAAAGGGCCGGTTGTAACTGTAAGACTGTACAAACGTTACCACTCCTTAACATATTGTTAAATAACTGTCTCTTTATTTTATTATTAGCTACTTATTTAAGTTACAAATATTGTATATGCATTTGCATAGATGTAAAAATATGTTATTACTCTGTGTTATTTTAACAAATACTTTTCATTTATCAGGTAAAGAAATACACATTACTCCATAAATCAAAGTAAATAACAAAGACAAATATCCTCAAACACAAGTCATTACATAAACTTTGTTAAAAACGATTTTGTTACATTTTTGGTACAATAAATAATTGTGCGCTGCTAAAAACGGTCTGCCCGGTCTCATGAAAATGCATATCAATAGCACGATTTTCTGTTTCTATTTGGCGTACGATTTATACGCAGAAATTGACTTGCGTGCATATGATACACAATCAATGCTTAAAGTAGAAAAAAAGAAGTGGCCATACTCAACACCACTACCCACCCAAAAATAAATAAATAAATACAAACTAAAGTACTAAAAAAGTACTTTTTAATTTTCATAATTCGCAATGAATGCATATAGTGCCACAATAAATTAATTAATTAATAATTGTTTGCAATTCAATTCACATTTATTTGTATAGCGCTTTACATGATAAACTGTTGCAAAGCAGCTTCACAAAAACTGAACATTTCTACATTACATTTAGTAGTTTACAGCACAAGTCAATCTGCGATACCAAACAGGAACACAGGGGGATGCCAAATGACCACTAAACCAGCTACCTAGACCTGACTGTTCCAGAATTACTAAACCACTAACTACTGCTTAATCTAAAACACCTTCAGCCAGCATCCAGTATAAACCACTCATGCTTTTTTTTTTTTTACTGACATCTGTACGTGAGTAGCCTACTGTTATCTCCGTCATCTCTGATATGATCGGCTGTTTTCTCTGCATTAGAGTGGTTTTGAACTTACTGTTTGAATGCATTCACTTTCTGGATCCTTCAGACATTCCAGGAGTTTACCAGCTGATCTGATCTAAAAAAAAAATGCTTTTTTTCATTTTTTTTTTTTTTATCAACATTTTTTTTTTTTTTTTTTTACACATAAAATTAACATAACATAACATAACATCCAAAATATAACAAAACAAAACAACAGACATATACTCAATAGCTCAAAGTCAAGTCAAAAGGGAGGGAGAGAGGGAAGGACAATAAAAACACAAGTCACTCCTCCATACAATCACGTACATCAAAAAGAAAACACTGCCAAGCATCAATGGTCGAAGGCTTGGCCCCACCGACTCACGCCGTTGTACATTCACATGTCACTATTTGCAGGAGGCTACGGATCCAATATGTTTTTCTACACATGTGTGGTGTAAACCAGTTCTGTATTATTGTCGTCTTCACAGCTGTAAAACCAGCAAACAACATTCTCTTTTGCATTGAACTAATACAGAGACCTGAATCATCATTAAGAAGACACAAACTTGGGTTAACAGACCAATCAATTCGCAGTAATGATGACAAAACCAGGTTTACATGTGTCCATAGACTGATGACGACAGGACATTCCCAAAACATATGCAGAAAAGTGCCTGATGATGTAGTGTTACATATATGGCAGTTCAAATTTGACTGTAGTTTCATTTTAAATCTTTTGTAAGGAGTTATGTATGCTCTATGAATGACTTTGAAGTGAATAAGACGATGAGCCAGATTTTTAGATGTTAAGCTGAGGTTAGACCACACTCTCTCCCAGTCGACAGATAAATTAAGGTCAGATAATTCCCTATTCCAAATAGTTTTAATAGAAAGAGGTTTTGTAATGCAATCAATAATTTTAGTATATATTAAGGAAACAGATGGCCGACAAGCAGATGGTGCAATCCAGTCCCGCATAGGATGAGAGGCAATGGAAGAAGACCAAGGAACGCCATACGCTTTGAGAGCAGAACGCAACTGAAGAAAGACAAAATATGCGGAAGCTGGTAGACAAAATTTGGCCCTGGTCATCATATATATCACCGCACGTGTTTACACCTAAAGAAGACCAAGAGGGTTGGACAAATGGACGATTTCCGCATACAAAATTAATTGTATTGTTACAAAAATTGAAGGGTCCACCTATCCGACGTTCAACCGTTTTCCAGATTTTAATAGAGTTGGCCACAACCGGACCAAATTTATAATTATCCCCTTTTTTTCCTGTGCCAGTAAATAGAATATCTTGAAGTCTATTTGGTTTAACCTTGTCAGCTTCAATCACTCTCCATGAAACTGTAGATTGAGGATCAACCCAATTATGAAGAGCTTTAAGCTGGAACGACCAATAATATAATTCAAAATTTGGTACAGCCAGTCCTCCTGCGCTATTAGGATGTTGTAATGTGGTAAGTTTAATTCTGGAACATTTATCATTCCAGATAAACTTAGAAATTACGGAGTTGATCTCCTTAAAGTAACCTGGAGGGGGAGAAAGTGGTAGCATAGAGAGAAAAAAATTAAATCGAGGCAACAAATTCATCTTAACAGTGGAGATTCTTCCTTGGAGAGAGACTTTAAGATTCTTCCATCTTTGAATGTCATTTTTGACCTTAACTAAAATGTTATTAAAATTGTCTCTGGTAATCTTATGAATATTTTTATATATGGTAATGCCCAAATAGATGAAAGATTCCTTAATAGGGATAAATGAGGGAATAGAAAAATTAACTTTAACATTGTTAATTGGCATTAAAGCAGATTTGCTCCAATTTATTTTATATCCTGATAGGCTACTAAAATTATCAAATTCCTTAATTATACTAGAGACTGAAACATCAAAATGGTCTAAATATAGAATAATATCATCAGCGTATAATGAAATACTATGATTATGATCATGAATCTTAATCGATACTTCAGATTTCCTGATGGCTTGCGCTAAGGGTTCAAGAGATAGACAAAACAATAAGGGGGAAAGCGGACACCCCTGCCTCGTTCCCCGCTGTAAAGGGAATGAGGGGGAAATAATATTACCAGTTATGACTGATGCTGCAGGTGAGTGGTATAATGTCTTAATCATAGAAATGAAGTGTTCACCGAAGCCGAAACATTGCAGACACATATAATTCCACTCTAGCCTGTCAAAGGCTTTTTCTGCATCAAGTGAAAAGACCGCACAAGGTGTTGGGTGGGAGTCCGCAAAGTCAAGAATATGAAGGAGTCGACGCATATTGTCAGACGCATTGCGCCCCTTGATGAAACCAGTTTGGTCCTCCTTGATCAGACTGTGAATTACCTTCTCCATACGAGAAGCAAAAACTTTAGCATAGATTTTTACATCACATGGGATAAGCGAAATCGGTCTGTAGCTGGAACAATCTAATGGATCTTTCCCTTTTTTAAGAAGTAATGAAATCAGTGATGTTTTTTGATCTCTGTGAAATACCCCATGTTCAATTGCAAAATTAAATGAGTTAAGCATAAGTATCCCTACCAAATCCCAAATTTCTTAATATAATTCAGGGGGGAGACCATCTAGACCCGGCGATTTGCCCTTTTGAAGGCTTTTTAGAGAGACGTGGAGTTCCTCCAAACTTAATGGGGCCTCCAAAGATTCTTTATCTATCTGTGAGATCCGAGGCAGTTCCAATTTATCTAGATACTGCTTACAAATTGGTTCATCAAAATCTGTTTCGGCTTTATACAGATTTGTGTAAAAACCTTTAAATATGTAATTAATTGCCACAGGGTTCGTGGTGACCTGATCATCCGATGATTTTATTGCGCTAATATATGCCTTAGATTTGCATTCTTTCAACCTAAGGGCCAATAAATGACTAGGTCTCTCTGATTCAAAATAATATTTTTGTCTAGTCCTATGTAAAATAAATTCCGCCTTTGAGTGTGAAAGTAAATCATATTCTTCTTTTAAAGAGGACATCTGTGTAGCCTGTTTCTCAGTAAAATGTTGTTTTTGTAGGTTTTGTAATGATTGGATTTTATTTTCTAATTGTGTAAACTGGTGAGTTTTCGCTTTGGCAAGAGTAGAAGAGAAAGATATACAGAAACCTCGTATAGCACACTTAGTCGTTTCCCACAGTATTTGAGGATCCACATCAGAGGGCATATTAATTTCAAGAAATTCCTTAATATATTCTTCTAGAGAAGTAATGAAAGTCTGATTACTTAATAATGATATGTTAAAGCGCCATCTAGGCTTCTTTTCATTTTTATAATGTTTTTTTTTTCGTTAAAATTTACTGATTCAAATTATTTTACTACTCTGCGCTAGGGTGACCACCTGGCTATAGATCTGTTTCAGGACAGTAGATGTGATTTTACCAGACAATGCGGGACACGTGCGAGACAGATAGGTAAATTTATACTGTTATGCTGTGTAAATACTGATTTACGTTCGTTGGCATATGCGCCAATTTATGTTTCTGCCGGTGCATGCCCACACTTATGGCAACATTAAGCAACGCGTCCGTTTTCTGTGAGAGTGAATGAATGGGAATCCACCTGCGAGCGGAGAGGTTTGCGCTCGCGCATTTGATGCGCTCTTGCAGGCTATAATACGCTCTGAACATTTGTCATTACAATAACTCCACAGAAAAAGGAGAAGAAAGTCGTGTCTGAAAACTTCCATTGATTTTTTTAATTCGTTAAATGAATGGAGAATATCGTATTTTTCCGTCGGTGGTGCTCGAGCACTTTGATGCTTTATTCCTTTGAGCCGTCCACGCAGTCGTCATCAATGGAAAAACCATTGCATATCATATGCACACCAAAGTCAATTTCTGCGTATAAATAGAATGCCAAATAGAAACAGAAACTTGTGGTATTGATACGCACTTTCATAATGTACGATATAAAGTAGCAAGGTTTTTTTTTTTTAATAAGATATGCTCTCGCGGGCCACATAAAATGATGTGGCGGGCCGGAATAGGCACGCGGGCCTTGAGTTTGACACCCCTGCCTTAGATAGACCTAGAAACCACTCAGAACACCCTAGCAACAAATGAGAACAGCCTAGTACCTAAAGCAGCCTAGCAACACCTAACAACCCTTCAGATGACCCTAACAATGCCTAGCAAATCAGACAAAAATCCCTAGCCTCTCATAACAACAAGACAGATTGCCCTAGATACATCTAGCAATCAGCCAGAACACCCTAACAACACCTAAATGTATATATACATGCCTATCAACCATCCAGAACACCTTAGGCACTCATAGCAATGAGATATATCCCTAGATACACCTAGCAACCAGCCAAAACACCCAAGCCACTCCTAGCAAAAAGATAGACCACCCTAGAACAACCAGAACACCCTAATAGCCAGCTAGAACATCTTAGAAACACCTAAATGTATAAATAAATGCCTAGCAACCAGCCACAACACCCTTGCAACACCTTAACATATGAATAAATGCCTAGCAACCAGCTAGAACACCCTAGCAACACATAGCAACAATCTGTCACCCTAGATACAGTGCACAGCATAAATGAGTACTCCCCCTTTGAATAAATATAAAAGATGTATTTTCTTAATGATCACTAATATAATTCATGGAAAGTTGGCAAAATTGAAAGGTATTAAACATATACTTAATAAAAACAACAAAATATATGCGAATATTTACTGTAAGATAAGTAAATTAGCCAATTTTGTTTAAATGTAATTCAGCAAATGTATAATATTCTAGTACTTAGTATGTCCTCCAGAACTTTAAGTATACTGCTCTGACCCTTCTTGGCACTGAGTGTACAAGTTCATGACAAATTTTCACATCTGTCCTGTTTAACTCCTGGAGGACGACCTCCTTAAATGCTCTGGTCTTTAATGGCAAGTTTTGCTTCGCTCGTCTCTACAGAATCCCCCACAGCTGCTCAAGAGCGTTAAGACTGAGTGAAATACATGTCCACTGAAGGATTTTCACCTTGGGAGAATGAATATCTTCATTGTCATGCTGAAAAAATGCACAATAATGCAGGGAATGAGGAGAGGGTAGCATCTTCTGTTTCAAGTTTTTGTATTACATCACACAATAGTGTGTGAATTCATGACAGCATTGATAAAGCACAACTCCCTCACACCTTCAGCTTTACTACCACTGAATGTCACTGTGGGTACCAAGCACTTCTCACTGTACTCCTCCTCTAGCAACACCAGGACATTTTGGATCCGAAATGACTGACTTGGTCTCTTGAGACCAGAGTATGGATTCCCAGAAGTCTCTATTTTGTAGATATGGGCCTTGGAAGAGGATAAATAAGTTTATTTTGCTTTGGCTACAGTAGGTAATTCTGTGGTGACAACAACCATGCATGTCACTTCTGCAGGCTGCGTCATACTCTGTGAGATAAAGTGTCACTCTTTTCATAGCTTTTGCCAGCTCTGAGACACTTGCATGTTATTTCTCCTGCTCTTTTTCTAGCAAAAATTCACTTATCACTAAATGAAAACTTAAAGCGAAGACCTGATTATTTCAGGAGCCTTGTCACAAGTCCATTGTTTTTGAATGTCGGTGCTACTTCTGCTATATTTTCACACTTAAAACAATAATTTGGTATTCCTCTTGTAACATTGTCCTCTTTTATGCAAACAAATAAGTCACCTGGCAGTTCTCTCCCAAGTGGTTCCACTGCTGCCAGCATTAAGTCTGAGTATGATTCAGTGGGCTATATAACACTTTTAATTGTCAGGAAATTACTTGTCTTTAAAAGTTTTAGTTCAATATACTTACCTGTTGATCAAAAATAGCCTTAAACCTATACACATTTTTTTTTTTTTTTTATTTAGTAACTTTCAGGAGGGTGTACTCCGTTTTGCAACACAAAATTTTATCACTTTGATAAGAAAATCTTATTTTGACATTCTTCTTTGGTAATTGATCAAGCAGGCTTGTTGGAACATTATATCTCCAAAGAACCCTAACATGTCATCTAAGTAAAGAGTAATTGCTGAATTTGTTAAGTTTTAGAGGGGGTGTACTCATTTATGCTGTGCACTGTACATCTAGCAACCAGCCACAACACCTTAGACACTCATAGCAACAACATATCATCCTGGATACATGTATAAATAAATGCCTAGCAATCAGCCACAACGCCTTAGCATTCAGTCAGGCAAATATAATCTCCATACATTTTTACTTTGATATCACATATATACAGATACAAACGTAAAAAATAAATGTGGATGCTATGTGGTTGCTAGGGGTTCTGTGTGGTCACTGGTGTCAAAAGTATTCACATTCATTACTCAGGTAGAAGTATAGATACTAGGGTTTAAAAAGACTTCTGTAGAAGTTGAAGTATCATCTCAAGGTTTTTACTCAAGTAAAAGTGTAAAAGTACTGGTTTCAAAACTACTTAAAGTATAAAAGTAAAAGTAATGTAAGGAAAAAAATGCCATTAAGGACAAAAGCTTAGGCCGCGCCACAGAGGCCTATTGTGCACTACCCCACCTCCTCAAAAAAACATTTTTCTAAAGGCCATAATGACTATAATGTTATATTAAAATGTTAATGTTGAAAAATTTGGGATGCACTAGTCTACCTGTTTCAGCCGCATATATGTCCATTGAAAATGAACACATTTTAGTACAATGCAAATACATAAAAAAAAACATATATGTGTACTACTGAGCATTAACGTGTTTCATGGAGCGGAAGATGATCCTGGCTACAAACCTCCTCGCTGGTGCTTGGTTGGGACATTTCGCTCGAGTTCTCTTCTTGAGTCTCTGCCACGGACACTGTTGCCAACTCTCGCGAGACAAATAAGCAACCGCAGCTTCAAAAACAAGCCCAATATTTTTTGGGATTATTTATTATCATCAATATTATTTATTAACAATTATTTATAACTAATAAATGAGCCTGCGACATATTAAACTGAAACCACTATTTTATCTGAAAAGCAAAAACAGAAGCTATTTTATAAAATTCGGCAAACTGCAACAAAAGTGGGAACAAAACTCATCTCCAATCACATGTGAGCAGAATAGGATTGGAGAGATGGAAAAGGAGAAAAACACAAGAGCTTTAAAGGAGAGCTGGAACATAGCTACATATTTATAGCCTAAAATATATAGGGGTCATTCTATGGAAATGTCCATTTTTCTGTCCCTAGCCTTTACAGAAATATTACACTTGGTTAAAAAAATTTATATTTTAAAATGAAACAATGTGTTATTTGAACAATTACACCTTCTTGAGCCATCAATGTGGCAATATTTGTTTTTAATTAATTATAAAGAATTCCAAGCACCACAAAACTGCTCGTTACAGCCATGTACAGAGGGAACGTGCTTTATTTTGAGGTCAAAAACAGGTTTTTCTACCATTTAAAATAAAATAATGTATACATAACTATCAAATAAATGACATAAAAAAACAAAATTCCAAATAAATATTATAGACAAATATATAAAAAATATTATATTAAATATTATAATAAATTACAATATACAGTATATTATATTAAAAAATAAAATATATTATAATATTATTTAAAAAAAAATCATTAAGCTGTCATTTATGTGTATTCATGAAGTCAAAAGGTAATCTAATAATGTAGTCTAAGTTTAAATGTTAAAAAAAGAAATACATTTTAAGACATCTTGCCATACCAGGCTATTGAAACCAAATGTATTTACTATTAGGACATGGCTACTTGATTTTTTATTACAGCCCGTGATAATTAATACATTACAAAAACATTGTAAAAATTAGGCTAAAAGAAACTCATCCCACTCCTCTACGTCTTCTTCTATCATCGTTTGGATTACAGCGTCACGCGTCTTCTTTTTGAATGTGATTTTTCTCCAATGAGGAGCGGAACATTTACATTTACATTTATGCATTTAGCAGACGCTTTTATCCGAAGCGACTTACATTGCATTCAAGTTACAGTTTTACATTTTTATCAGCTCTTGCTTTCCCTGGGAATCGAACCCATGATCTTAGCGTTGCTAGTGCCATGCTCTACCATTTGAGCTACAGGAACATATGGCAAATTACTCTATGGCTCTTATATTATTGCACTGGTGCTATTAACTGCGAGCAGACAGCGTGTCAATCAATGTATTGGAGAATACGGCGAACATAAAGAAAGAAATGAAGTCGCTTGTCAGATTTCCCAAACAAGCAACCGTATTTTTTAAAATAAGCCCAAAAAACCGCAACCCGCGACCAGGAATTTTTTCCCGCAACTTTACAAAAAAAGAAGCTCGAAGTCACGTATAATACGCGGACTTGGCAACTGTGACCACGGACATCTTCGTACTTGGCTACATACGTCTGCTATGTCCAGTGTTGGGGGTAACGAGTAACAAAGTTAGTATAGCCTACTTATCACAACATTGTCAATCGCGTTGTCAATCGCAAACGCTAATTTATTCAAATGTCTCTCTACAGAACTACTGTAGCTTAATTTGCAGAGGACGAAGAGAAAGCACCCGTTTGATAAATGAGCCAGTATTGGAGAAATAATAACTTTTAAGAAATAATCTTTTTTGAGTAACGACCCCAACACTGGCTATGTCCTTGCTGGAGTGTGACGTGATTTGTGTCATGTGCAGGTGCGATGGATCGCGTACAAACCAATAGGGTGTCGGAATGGTGTTTATTCTTCTCATCCAACCACAATCAAATTCACTCTATCCGGATGGCGCGATTTATCTGGATAGGTTTTTTTGTTTTTTTTTTGAACGAAGACCAGTCGGAATGAAAACAATCCGAAATGAAATAGGAGTAATGAGGCTATTTTTAAAAAGTAAGGAGTAGAAAGTACAGATAATTGCGTGAAAATGTAAGGAGTAGAAGTAAAAAGTCGGCTAAAAAATAATTACTCCAGTAAAGTAGAGATACCCAAAATTTCTACTTAAGTAAGGTAACGAAGTATTTGTACTTCGTTACTTGACACCTCTGTGTGTGGTTGCTAGGGTGTGGCTCAGTGGTTGCTAGGGTGATGTGAGTGGTTGCTAATTGGTTGCTTTCTAGCCCAAGTCAGATAAGTCCATCTCCTCTATAATATTCAAGTATCTAGTTAAGGCTTCGGACCCTTTTTCAATGCAAGTCTTTTTCATCTTCATCATCCACAAAGCAAAAATCGAAGTCTTCTCCTTTAGAAAAGTAATAACCTCTCCCCAGCTAGTCACTTAATTTGAGGTATCATTTAGCTTAATTTAGCAGCGGGATGAGTTAAACATTGAAGCTTAATATTTAGGTTAGGTGTTTGTTCAAATCACTAACCCTAAGTATGAGCAATAATTATAGAGATGCTTGCCTTAACAAGCACGACTAACAAGCCACTTATAGATCTAACAATGACAATGTACTGCATCAGACTAGAGGAAGTATTGAAAGTTCTGGGATTGAATGCACTGTCTGGTTATTTAAAAGGAACATGTATAGCATTAGGCTTTAGTGGGTGAGACAGGATGATGTGGTGTAGCCTATTGATTGATGAAATAGGTGGCTAAGAATGAGTGTAATGAAGGCTTGGTATTTGTTATGGCTTTTAGTCATTAGACAAGCACACTGCTGCCCTCCAGAGAGAGGACTTTAGGAGATGCAGCCGTTCAATATTGATGTTGAGAATGAAGCTCTGTGATTGGTCTACTCTCAATGTTCAGCATGCCGCATTAGAGGATTTTAATTAAGAGAGGATGCACACAGCGCCGGTGCAATCTTGCTCTCTCTCTCTCTCTCTCTCTCTCTCTCTCTCTCTCTCTCTCTCTCTCTCTCTCTCTTCTTTCTCCACCTATCGATAGAGCTCACAGCATGTAAAAGGTCATCACATGAAAGCATTTGTGTCCGTGTGAATGAAAGCACTGTGCTTGTCAGAGTAGGTTTTAATTCACCCTGTGTATGTGTTTCTATGCACCTTTGAATGTCTGTTTTGTGCTGCGTTTCTCTCTGTGTGTGTGTGATAATTTCACGGGTAGCCAAGAAAAAGGTCTCCCTTTGGATCGATTTCCCCAATGGCATTTACATGACATTCGCAGTGCCCACTCAAACCTGGAACTGGTTTCTGCATCCATGGACCTAATCTCATTCTCAACAGAAGTCTATGAAATCCGTGTGCAGTCGGGCGGGAGAATGAGACCGTAGAGAATAAACAAGGGTTAGCTTGAGCTCTCCTCATATTTGGAGCTGCATTTTATTTAAAAGTGTCGATAAATTATTCAGGAGCAATCACAGAATGTTACAACCTGGAAGAAACGGTGCACACCTACAGCACAGCTTGTCAGAAAACCTCCTGTTTGCTATTTTCTTGTCCATGTTACCCAGTCCCTGCACCTGCCACCGCACACATCACCAAAATACAACACAACCACAGCTACTGACTTGTCACATACGTTAAGACACCTGCCACGTTGACTTCCAGAAAATGACACATCTGTAACACCTACCGGGTGACGTCTAACACGATGCAACGCTCATCACAGCTGCTTCCCCTAGGACAGCACACTCAGTATCTTATATACCATATTGGATTTTTAACCCTGGGTTATCATGTTCCATGTTGCACACTGTTCAAGCCTTGGGTTAGTAATTAAAGCTGAAATGGGTGATTTTTTTGGATGTTAAAATGCTTCCTTCCCTCTACTGGTATTAATATATTAATAATATACCATATAAATCTATATGTCAATTTACTGAAAAATATATATATATATACACACACACACACACACACACACAAAAAGTGACAGTAAAAATTGTTACAAAATATTATAAAATAATTCTCAAATAAATTCTGGAAAAAAAATGTATAATGGTTTCCTAAAAAATATGAAGCAGCACAACTGTTTTCATCATTGATAAAAAGAAAAAAAAACAGCAGCAAATCAGCATATTAGAATGATTTCTCAAGGATTATGCAACACTGAAGACTGGAATTATGAATTATGATGGAATTATGAGACAAAAAAAATGAATGAGATATTTAAGATAACTTTTCTCTCAAATTGTTATGCTGAATTTATAGTGAAGAAAGGCAGAATAGAAGCATTTTCCATTTTGAGTGGTCTCGTTTTGACCCCACTTTGTATAATAGTTCTGTCTTAATCCCTGTTAAATCCTTAGATAACATTTTAGTGCTATTCATTGCCGAATCTCAACACAGTCGACTGTCTGTTGCTAAACAACCCTTCAGTAACATTCTACCAGTGTTGTTTCATGCTGCACACTAGGATTAAAACAATTATAACCACCAATTAGTGTGAATTGCTGGCTAACCCAGGGTTAAAAGTGGCCTAACCTGAGGTCCAAAAATACCCAGGGTTAAGTGTAGCATAGAAATCCTGAAATCAGATCCACTCACCTCCACATGTCAGTCAGTGATGATTCCGGATTGCGTGTTGGAAAGGCAGCAGTGGCCTGAAAGTGGTGTGGTGAAGCTGGCGTCATCAGCTCTGTGATTTCTCCGTTGACCTCCATCATCCAGCTGATCATCGGCACCGCCTAGATTAAGTGGCTCACCTGTGGACAGTGTTTGAGAGAAATGATCCACATAGTATCCTAATCCTCCAGACCAGCTCAGCCGTCGGCTCTCCCCCCTCCTTCCTCCTTCCTTCTCTACGTATCCCACTCACACTTTCTCTGTTACCCTGTCAAGCACTTGTGTACGTTTAATAATGTGACCATTGATTTGAATACAAGTACTCTCTGCCCCTGAGGGCTATTTGAAAATAATGAGTTGTACCATGCTGATCGCGCGGCCGCAAGAGAAAAGATTGCATTAAATGTGGCGTAAGCAGGTTTACGATGTCATTTATGTGCATTTCCTTTCCCAATTATCCCTGCCGCATGTGTGTAATAGAACCAATGAGAGGACTTTCTTACAAGCCACTTCATAACACGCTTCACGCATCCACCGCAATCGCTTGCGAGGAGAAGATGCTGATGCAATCACATCTAACTTGTTACATGGTTTATCAATGTCTTCCCGCCCTCGGATTCTCGCTTTCCCTTTGGAGACCCTGAAAATACCTCGGCATCAATCCCGCTTATTCCCTTTCTGCCTATTCATCGAAGGTGCAAAAACACAAGGATTCTCGAACAATGAAACGAACGCTCCAATGACAAGCGCATCATAAGAGATGGACCATAAACATGAGGGATTGCAGAGCCAGGAATAGCAGAGAGGGTCCAACTCTACCCATAGAGCCAGGGAGATTAGTGTGTGTTTTACTGAAGCATGGCGGATCACATTAACGCTACTTCATCCGGCCAAATGAGAAGCGGGAGGAGGAGATAAAGGGGCAGGTAGGGTGAAAGTATAGGCATAAATGATGGCCGTAGAGGTGAAAACTTTTGAAAGATGGAGATGGCAGCAATGACAAAAGCACTTATGAGATCAGAATTTTGGGCAACCGATTGGGCCACTTCATGTGTGATTTTAAATCTGATATATTAAAAGTTTGGGGTTGGTTGGTTGGTTGTATTTTTCAAAGAAGTCTCTTATGTTCACCAAGGCTCTGTTTATTTGAATAAAAATAAAATAAAACAGAAATAAAAAAATAATTGAAATAAAAAAACTGAAATATTATTGCAATTTAAAATAACAATTTGAACTGTTTTCTATTTAAATATATTTTAAAATGTAATTTATTCCTGTGATGCAAAGCTGAATTTTCAGCATCATCACTCCAGTCTTCAGTTTCACATGATCCTTCGGAAATCATAATAATATGCTGATTTGCTGCTCAAGAAACATTTCTTATTATTATTAGTGTTGAAAACAGTTGTGCTGCTTCATATTTTTATAGAAACTGGATTCTTTGATTAATATATAAGTAAAAAACAGCATTTATTTGAAATAGAAATCTTTTGTAACATTATAAATGTCTTTACTGCTACATTTGATTCAATTTAATGCATCTTTGCTATTAAAGTATTAGTTTATTTTATTTATAAATATATAATTTCTTTAAAGTATTAATTTCTTTAAAAAAAACTTTTGAATGCTAGTGTATATCTGACATCTGGTTACACTGACCTACATGCAACTGTGTTTGATTTCTTCTTTTAGTTCTTTGTTTCTTAGCTCTATTCATTGAGGTCATTTCGGCATTTACAGGGATTAGATTAGTCAAATTGGAAATGTCTGCTTTTCTGTTGCTACCCACGAGGAAAATTTAAATTGCTTACTGTTTATTGACAAACAGGGATGTGTGGAAGCTTAATTCCCATCCAACTACACATCTGTGAATTTAAATGCAGGAATGAATCCAAAAGTCATCCCTTTCAAGTTGCACTGTGCTGTAATGTGTAATAATGTGTATTTTTTGGTAAAATTAAGGATCAAATGACAGAAATGTGAGTGGGAGCTCTTAAGTTGAAGCAATGTCAGCAACAGGTATGCAGTAAATTGCTGTACATTTATATATAAAAATAATATAATAATAATTTTACTTGTAGTACTGTATTATTGATGACCATCCTCTCCACCATGTTGTATTATACAAAGACATGTAACTGACAGAACTCAGCATATGTTACATTACAAATTAATTTACAGGCATAAGCATGAGAAACAATTATCGTATGAATATTGCTATTGTTAAATGACAGGCTCAGGTTACTGAATATACAGTATGGGAGTTCCTATGATTGATATGAAATATTGAAGTTCGTAATTTACCTATTAATCTTTCTTCCTGTCTGTTTTATTTTGTTATGAGCTTTATATGCAGACAGACTCTCCTTATTGGAGACAAAACCACATTGAACCACACAGGGCAGACCTATATCAATTTATAGCCTGTATAGATCAATTTGGTGGGGTTTTATCAATTTTTGGTATTATTTATTAGTCGATAATGTCCAAAGTGAGTGTAAACAGACATTGTGTATTAGGCCTTGTCATGTAAATGCAGCCAGATCCAAAACCAAATGGAGGAGGTGGAGTAGGCAGTTTCTGGAGACAGTTTGGATATCAACCAAATTTTGTAAACCACATAGTTTAATCTAGCAGGCATGCACGTCAAGTAGTTTTATTGTCATTCTTCTCATTACAGAGTGAGTGTAGAGAAAGAATGCAAAATAGCTCCACTGCAACCACGGCGTTCAGCGCAACAAAGGCGATGGCCATGACAGCTGACAGCAATGGAGCACTGGAATATTTTCTCAGCAAGACTTAAAAGATGTCTTTGGAAATTGCCGTTACCTGCTGTCCGCTAAGTAGCGTGTTTCCGACGCAAATAATGGAACTGCATAATTACACTCTGATAGTGCAACTGCATGCGTTTGAATGAACCGAACAGACTGAGCTCAACAGTAATTTATAAGAACCGCACGCTTTAGAGCATACCGCTTTTTAGCCAGGAGCGGTAACCATCAGTGGGCTAGCGGAGGATTTAGAGAGACAGACGTTCAAAACAGCAGGTGTGTTATTAAGCAGCGCCTGGTCATATTTCACACTCCAATTCAGCAGAGCAGCCGGGAGCTGCAGTTGCGGCTCGCTCACTGTGCTGCAATATTCCGTTGCTTTGTTATTAAAGCATCCAACACAGACACGGTTTAAAACTTCTCTGTCGTGGAAGAGCGTGGCGAACGGCACTTTTTTTCTCCATGTTTGATCGTGCCTTGGCTCCTCAGTCATCATGACGACTGAGTGATCTGTCTCCTAATATTCTCCGATTCATTTACTTCTGGGAGGCCTGGGGAACGGGCCACAATGCAATTCTGAACTCTGGCATTTAGCGGTAAATTAAATTTGGTGTTAAATCTAACAAATCTGTTTAGAGAACACACTCCATGGCGGGCAAATAAAAGGATTACTGGGGTGATGAGAGGGAAGTCTTTGGATGGATGCTGAGATCACACCCCAGACTGTCTGTAGAGGGTTGGATATTTATTTACTCAAAGGCATGCGTTATTTGCGTGTCTGGTTTTGATTCTCCTCCGCATATTGAGGCGACCTCTTTCGTTATTGAATTATGCCTTGTGAAAAATAACAGCAGACACCTTTGTTCGTCCTTGTGCGCTTCAGAGAACGTGATGCGCGCCTTACAACTGCCTGCCTGCCTTCATGTGTTTGGTGACCTGGCAACCTCAAGAACCAATCAAGCTGCCCAGCTGTGACCTGGCAACCAGAACAGCCAATCACAGTGTCCCGCTGTGACCTTGCAGCCGTGGCATGGCAAGGCGACTTGCAACCATGATCATAAGCCAGCAACCACCTGTCACTTCGCTTATATCCACTTGTCTGTAGAGGTCAAAGAATCGATTGTAATTGCAGAGGATGTCTTTCTTCGTAAAATGATGGTCTCTCTTACGAATATGATGTTGATGGGGTGTCATTTTCTTCGACGAGATGTGTCTTGATGGTGGGTTACAGCATAGCTAATTTATCTGCTTCTGAACCAGGACCTTGTGGTACATTCTGACATTTCTTCACAATTTAATGACCAAATATACACTGACAGTTGATTTTAGGTGTTTTGTGGACAAGATAATAATAAACACTCTTGTACAGATATATTCTAGAATTTGTGTGCTGTATCCCATAATGAGCACATTCCCCAACTTTATGGCCTAGTAAGAAATATTGCACAAATGCAAACCAGGCTCTTCCATTAAGACCCTGCAACTTAATCCTGTAATTAAGGCTAGGTTGTAATAACAAGCCCCAGGCATATTAGTAATGTGAGTTAAATGGCTGTGGAGCTGATGCCCTTCACTTAAGGAATGGTGTCAGATTTCTCTAGTAAGAGAAGCCAGATTCACTGCAGCACCTGGAATGAACACAAATGGATGTTACTGCATCCGTGGGTTTTAAGTAGAGTTGGGTATCGAGAACTGGTTCTTACTCCATTTTGAAAAAAAAAATGACTAAGGTAGTCTGATTACATACTGAATGACTTTTGTTAGCCAATTTTTTTTAAATCAAAACCATACAGCAAATCTAGTGTCAACTATCGAACAAATGGCTCCAATAGGTCTTTTTGTTTTAATGAATCTACAACTTACAGCTCAACCAGACTTACCCAACTCTTGAACGATTGGTTGTGCTTTAGGTTCTTTTGTTTTGTAAAGTCCAGTTCCAGTGGGGCAGTCGTGGCCTAATGGATAGCGAGTCGGACTTGTAAGCGGAAGGTTGTGGGTTCGAATCTCAGGTCCAGCAGGGATTGTTGGTGGGGGGAGTATCCTCCTTCAATACCATGACTGAGGTGTCCTTGAGCAAGGCACCAAACCCCCAACTGCTCCCCGGGCGCTGTAACATGGCTGCCCACTGCTCCTGGTGTGTGTTCACTTAGGATGGGTTAAATGCAGAGAATACATTTCACTACTGGTTATATACTCTCTATTATTGTGATTGTAATTGTGTATGTGACAAATAAAAATTATCTTATCTTATCTAAATGAATGATTCTAATAAGCCATTTATAAAAACCTACAGTGCAACCTGTGTAGTCCAATTACCAAACAAAATACTCAACACAATCAGTGTAGTCCAATTTTTTTATTGAATCAAAATTCAACAGTCTGGTGTGGTGTAATTGTCTAATGAGTAATTATATTTTGTAAATTGAACAAATTACGCTTATGAGCCAGTTATTAATCAAAAACATGCAGCACAATCGGTGTAGTCTGATTCCTGAACAAATGACTCTAATAAGTCAGTTATTTTTGGTGAATCAAAACCATACAGAACAAATAGTGAAGTCTCAAACAAATGGCTCCCGAACTAATTAATCTTATAATTTGGGTGATTTTAAAGAAACTAAAACACAACTCAACCAGTGTTGCCAGACTTCTGAACAATTCTTTGTGGCGGATCTAAAACCAACCTAGTCTCATGGCATTTATGTACCTGGGTGCACTTTTTAGCGAGACACGAAATACGTACCAATAACTACATATTACTGCAGTTTCAGTTTCCAAAAGAAACAAACACTAGAGGCAGTAAAGCTCCGACACCTTTTACTCCTTTTCACACAAATTTACAGAGTTTTGATTAATAAAGCGTATTTTTGGCACAATTACTTTAAGAATATCATGTTACGACTTCAAAACAACATTAATATGCTGGGAGATTTGAAAACCGATGCTTTTGAATGTTAGCATCGCACATATCCAGCGTCGTATCTATGGGTTTTCATAGACGGTAGGTTTGTTCGGTAGCTCACTGAGTACGGAGACGTACTTAGGAGGCGAGGAGGTCCGGTTCGAATCTCGTGTAACCAACGGTTCGACAAAACAGTTCAAATCTGCATATAAGGAAGTTGAAATGGCACGGTTGCATCAACAAATAAATTTTTATACCAGTTATGCATTTGTTAACACTATTGGGTAGGTTTAGGGTTGGGTTTGGTGTAGGGCATATTTCCAACACGACAGAGCATTAACTTTTAGGGACAGAGCCCGGATATTTGAATTCTGAACCGCCGCAGTACGTACCTGAAACAACGCAATAAAAACACAGCAATACGTACCTATATCAACATAATAAAAACGTTCCAGGGTTCACGTATTTAACCTGTGTTTTAGCGCCACTAAGTGGACATTTCTCTTTGAAACTGCGGCGAAACGTGCAGTAAACTACGTAAAACGGTGTCACACAGAAAGTGCACAGAGGTACATATTTTTATGAGACCAGGTTGTCTAAAACCTAAAGCACAACCAGTGTGGATCGATTCCTGAAATGACTCTGAGCTAGTTCTGTCTAGTGAATCAAACACAGTTTCACATCAAAAACAGCTTACAGCTTACTGAGAGACTAAAATCAGTGTAGCTACTGACTGGTAGGTAATGTGATATAATGCAGTGTACCACATTTTTTGTTTGTTTAGTATTGTTGTTAAACAAATAGCAAACCAGTTATAGGATTGCATTTATTCTTTACCTTTAACAAGACATTAAAATGTCATAAAATCCTTCACAAGAACTGCTTTAAATTTGGCATCAATTGGAAATGGAATGTCACTTTTCCCCAAAAATATTCATTCATTAAAAGTATTAAATGAATCAGTAATGGAACCATTTAGGAATCAGAAGCGTAACCAGAAACATTTAATTCATTACAATTCCCATCTGCAGTTTTAAGGTTCAGAGAACAGGAACACAATGACAGAGATTTAGATCATTCCTCCAACTGTGAGTTTGAGCCCATCAAACACAGAAGATCTGGCTGCAGGTCCATTTATACTCGAATTAGATGCCGAATTGCACGGTTATCTCAGCATCAGTCCCATTTGACTCCCCACCAACCAGTAGACAGTGTGGATATGGCTGTATCTTAAAATGATCTGTGCCTTTAGATCTGAAGAGAGGGATTTAATTGGTCCCATTAAGGCAGCAATGGAGTGCATCAGGTGTCTGAATTACTGGCAGACACAGTGAAAGGTGGCCCACAGGGATGTCGGCAGCCTGCTGCCAACTCTTTGTGTATGCAGAGGAAGTGTGGGGTAGAGCTGCTGACCTCCACGTGCTACAGCTTTGCGGGGCTGTGCATGACAGCGGCGAGATTTCTCTCGAGAGGCAGTTTTGCCTCATATTCCCCCAGTCGCCTTCAACCTTGACATTCTTCTCAAAATGCATGTGCGGATATCCATACTAATTCTGGTGACATCCAGTCTGTGTCGTGATCCTACTCCGAGCAGCCCGGGACATGCTACTCAGTCCTCTTAATGCAAATGCACAGACAGACACAGCAATAGAAGGACAGTAAAAGGGAATATTTATCTTTTAGATTTTAACAGAGATGGAATATCAGTATATTGCTTACTGCACAGTATATACTGTATACTGACCACTAGAGCTGCATGATTATGATAGAAATCACAGTTGTGGTCATTTCTCTTAATTTTGTAACTATGATATAATAGTTTTGATGACTGGTCTGTACAGCAAAATCACTGACTGCCTAGATGTTCTGGACTTCTGAAAACTTTTTTGTCATCATTTACTCACCATCATGACGTTCCAAACCATTAAAACATTTGTTCATCTTAAAAGGTACATGTACAACATAAACCAGTGTAGTCCAATTCCTGAATGAATTACGCTTACGAGCCAGTTATTAATCAAAAACATGCAGCACAATCAGTGTAGTCTGATTCCTAAATAAATGACTCTAATCAACCAGTTATTTTTAGTGAATCAAAATGATGTTCCAAACCATTAAAACGTTTGTTCGTCTTCAAACACAAATTAAACCTAATAGATTTCTGTTCCTCCAAGGAAAGTCCATTCTAAAGAAACGTTCAAGATTCAAAAAGTTCATGAAGATATTGTAAAATTAAGCGAACATTTTAATTCAGGTTTTCTGAACAGACACGGTCTCTTAAAATAAAACCAGTTGTAAATAGAAACCTTGGATTCATTTGGAATGCATTAAAGGAATGCTGCAATTTTTGCAATTAGTTACGCCATGTTTTATTACTTATTTGATCAGTATAACAGCCCTAATATTATTAGTTTATTAACTGTCCTTTAACATCACTTTAAAGCTCATTTATTGCAGTGGAAAGCAAGGTCAAGTCACATTTTATCATACAGTATTAGAAAACAAAAGGTCAAGGTTTTGCTGGTTAGTATGGACCGGTGCACATTCAAATATATCTGTGTAATCTGACAAAGTTATGACGAAGTATTTGCAAGCAATTTTAGTATAATAGATATTTTACCAGTGTCTGGTTCAGTTTTGGAAGGCTCTTAAGTCATGAAATGGACTTATATTTTTCTTACTGTAGTTGTGCAAGTGTTATTGAGTGCCGGCAGTATATGTACAACCCCAAATCAGAAAAAGTTGGGACAGTTATGGAAAACGCAAATAAAAAAAGAAAGTGGTGATTTCTAAATTTACTTTGACTTGTATTTCATTGCAGATAATATGAACACAAAATATTTCATGTTTTGTCTGGTCAACTTCATGTCATTTGTAAATATACATCCTTTCCTGTCATTCAGACCTGCAACACATTCCAAAAAAAGTTGGGACAGTAAAGCATTTACCACTTTGTAATGTTGCCATTCCTTTTCACAACACTTAAAAGACGTTTAGGGACTGAAGACACCAAGTGATGAAGTGTTTCAGGTGTAATTTTGTCCCATTCTTCCTGCAAACAAGTCTTAAGGTGGGCAACAGTACGGGGTCTTCGTTGTCGCATTTTGCGCTTCAAAATGCGCCACACATTCTCTATTGGAGACAGGTCGGGACTGCAGGCAGGCCAGTCAAGTACCCGTACCCTCTTCCTCCGCAGCCAGGACTTTGTAATGTGTGCAGAATGTGGTTTTGCATTGTCTTGTTGAAATATGCATGGACGTCCCTGGAAAAGATGTCTTCTTGAAGGCAGCATATTGTGCTCCAAAATCTCTATGTACTTTTCAGCATTAATGGTGCCATCACAGAAGTGCAAGTTACCTTTGCCAAGGGCACTGACACAACCCCATACCATGACAGACCCTGGCTTTTGGGCTTGTTGCTGGTAACAGTCTGGATGATCCTTTTCTTCTTTGGTCCGGAGCACACGGCGTCCATTCCCCCAAAAAATACCTGAAATACTGATTCATCTGACCACAGTACACGTTTCCACTGTGTGATGGTCCATCCCAGATGCCTCCGAGCCCAGAGAAGTCGACGGCGCTTCTGGACACTGTTAACATAGGGCTTCCTTTTGGCACAGTACAGTTTTAACTGGCATTTGTGGATGTAACTACGTATTGTGGTACTTGACAAAGGTTTGCCAAAGTAGTCCTGAGCCCATGTGGTGATATCGCTTATAGATGAATGACGATTCTTGATGCAGTGCCGCCTGAGGGATCGGAGATCACAGTTGTTCAGCTTAGGCTTGCGCCCTTGTCCTTTACGCACTGAAATTCCTCCAGATTCCTTGAATCTTTTAATTATGTTATGCACTGTTGAAGGTGAAATATCGAAATCTCTTCCTATCTTTCTTTGAGGAACATTGTTTTTAAACATTTCAATAATTTTCTCACGTATTTGTTGGCAAACTGGCGATCCTCGGCCCATCTTTGCTCCTAAAGGACTAGACCTTTCTTGGATGCTGCTTTTGTACCAAATCATAATTACAATCACCTGTTGACATCAACTGTTTCAAATCACATCATTATTTAACCAATTTACCTCATTACTAGCCCTAAATTGCTCCTGTCCCAACTTTTTTTGGAATGTGTTGCAGGTCTGAATGACAGGAAAATATGTATATTTACAAATGACATGAAGTTGACCAGACAAAACATGAAATATTTTGTGTTCATATTGTCTGCAATGAAATACAAGTCAAAGTAAATTTAGAAATCACTACTTTCTTTTTTTATTTGCATTTTCCATACTGTCCCAACTTTTTCTGATTTGGGGTTGTACTATATACTTCAGAAATAATAGTGTGCAGCAGCAAAAGTGGCCTTTCGACATGTTGGTACAAGTAAGAAAGCTTGGGTTATGAACATGCCAATATCTCCTTCCCGATCAGCTTATCAAGGTCTTCAGGATTGCTATAGACTTCCAGGGGCTCCAGGGGAAGGTGGCCCTCCAGAAATATTGGACACCCCTGACATACATCAAAGAGGAAATCAATGGAAAATAGCCCAAAATTGTTCATGATATATTTATGTATTTAGCTATTCTAGCTAAGAGATTTTTTTAGATAATATCACTGATAATATCACTGGCCCGCCTAGATGGTTGGCAACTGAAGCTCAGCCAGAGGCAGCAGCATCAATATTAGCATACCAATTAGATCAGAATCCCTTTCATAAGAACAAGTATGAATAATTTTAATAATAAATGAATCATCAAAGTGTTAATTGGCTAAAAAAGAGGTGAGTAAATAACATATGGACTGTGTTTCCAGACTATCACTAACTCATTCACTCTATAGTCTTAAGTAAACTTCAAACGTTTTGTTGTACTATTGTGGTGATGAATCAAAAGTTCAAAGTTCTTTGATTATTTATATTCTGTCTGTTGCGAACTCTGGAGCACCAGTTTGCTTCCGATCAACTACAAAAGTAGTTTTTGCAAAAATTATTTTAATGACGGAAACAAACAAAGCCATGCACAGCAGAACTGTTTTGCATCTCTGAGCAACAAACAACAGTGTTTCGTTACTGAATCAATCAGCCTTTGAACGAATCAGTTGAATGAATGACTCAATGACTCACTCATGCAGTGATTTGCTGCCACCTACTGGCGATTTTAGGCATATATTTACAGTATATTTTCCCTTTTTTCCTCAAAATCATTTCAGATATCATTATTGAATAAAATACTAGCACAATAACATGCTCAGCAAAATATCATCTGATCATTGCTATCGAGATAGATTTTTTTGGTCATTTTCTCACACCATACTTTTGTGATTTTTTTTCATTGATCACTGCCACATTTGACCATTCAGTCCTTTTGCTTTAGATCTCAGCAAGAGTACTAAAATTCTACCATGTTTCAGAGATGAAAAACACCATTTTAGCAATGTCATGTAATTTACCATAGAAATACTATATAAATATTACCTTGCCCGTTATAGTGCCACCTATAGGCCAATCTACATAAAAATTGGTGTGCTTGTTTAGAATTATAAGTTGCATTTGCTTACCTAATTTTGTGAAGTTCTGAGGTTTCTCTTACAAGTTATATGCTTTTGGGTAAACTGGTCTAGAATTGAGTGCTAGCGCCACCCTGGAGGCTAATCGCCACTCTGCATGCGCCGCACATACAGGGGTGTATTTCATCTGTGGCAAAACCCCAGGGCACTTGCAGCAGCTGCTAAGCTAATACCAGTTCTCTGATATATAACCAGCGCCTCTGGGTTTTAATGATGGAGAGAATGTGAAAATCAAAACGGTTTGTGAGAGAGAGAAAAAGAAAGGTGGCCTGAAACCTCTGCAGCTATTCCATCTCGGTTGAGCCTGAAGTGCTTCGCTTACCAAAAAAAAGACTCTTGTTGTTTTAAAACATGCAGATTCCAGAATCGCTAATCAGCTTTGCGCCAGAATGTCAGTGAAAATATATCGCCCTAACAATCTGAATTTCCCAAGGCATCTACTGAAAGCGATATCTCGTGTTTCTGGCTGGAATTTCATTATTAATTTCGAGGTCTGCTTGATCATGGGCCATGTCACCCCTAACTTTGAGTATCTATGTGATGTAACCGGGCTTGCGCTGTGTTTTTGCAGAAAGAGAAGTTGCAAGATCAGTCAAGAGTGTGCTGGAAATAAACGGAGCAGGAGAAAACAGATAGATCACTGCAGCGATTCTCATCAACTCTTAGGATTAGTGAGAGGGCGAATGTGTTACCGAAGCCACTGAACGTGTAGAAAAACGGCACTCAGCTCAGAGGAAAAACATTGGGTTCGGGTGAAGGTGAGGAAAAGAGTTAGAGGAAGCCAAGGATCGGTGTCAGCCCATCAGTTTGATCAGGGGCTGACTTACCCATTAGGCAAAGGTAGGCGACTGCCTAGGGCCCCCAAAAGCCAAGGGACCCCTAAAATGCTTTTCATATACGAGATGCACATTAATAAACACGCAAACAGTTTTTATTACCTCGACAACCGTTTGCGTGTCCGAGTTGAACGTGCTTCTTGTGTATCCTGCTTGTTGCAAATATAAATATTATGCATCTGAAGCTGACTGCCGCACGAGTGCGAGGTCTCTCTTTCCCAGCGCGCACACACCTCTCTCTCTCTTTCTCTCTCTCTCTGTCTGCTCTGTTCAGCGAGCGGCTGAAAGGAGCTGTGCTTTCAGATAAAACACATATTATGATGCTTCTCTAATTTTACATGCAAGTATAGCTGAAATCACAGCACAGCTATGGTCTTTATCTTATGTGTAGCCTATTTGATTTTATCAGACGACGGCACGATTATAAATCAGGATTTTTGTGCAGATTAACATCCTGGTTGGGAGAGCTGGTTACGTAGTCTTAATAGGTCGCATTTCAGTCATTATTTCATATTCATTCCGGTGTCTGACAACAGAAACAGAAAAAATATATCAATGAAAAGTTTTATTGAGAATTTAGCTGCATCAAAATACAGTATGTGGCACAGAGAGGCAAACAAATGTAATAATAAATAATAAATGTACATTTTGCATGTTAAGAAGAAGTTAGCTGCCCTGTCTTGCGAAAATGTAAACAGGTTTGTGTAAGTAAAATGCTCAGTGCAAAGAAAGAGAAGTAATAGGAACCCGGTATTTCTATGTTTTTTTTTTTTTTCATGTGTCTAATAGACATGAATAAGCTCTTTGAAAACATCTATGACCTATGAAACATGTTTACTCTTCATGCTCTATGTTAACTATGGTTTCATGCTCTGTTAACTATGGTTTCACAGTTTGTTGATACATTGTTGAAGACTACAGTCGGGCACACGTAGTCAGTCCTCTATGGATCCTGTTTACCACGATGTATCTGCTGTAAGGTGCAGGATTAGAGTGAGCGGTGGCTGGGAGTTTGGAAATAGATGCTGCAGTGGAGATGAAGGTGTGTGGGAGAGAGGAACGAAGCATGTGATTCATAATGTAGTGGATAGTAGGTTCTGTCTAAAATGCTTCAGGATACATTCAATCCTTATATTGATTGGAAAACAACAACAAAAAGTGAGTGACATGAAAACAGACTAAACTGTGACTGAAAATGTAAGGTTGCAATTGTGTGCGAGAGGGAAGATGTTATTGGGTGCTTTTATTAAGTTCTGAGGAATAGACAGTGAGAGAAAGAAAAATGTGGATCCGACGCGGATGGCTTGAGTGTAGTTGGCGGGAAAAGAGGTGGGGAAACGGGTGGGTAATAAACCAGAGTGGTTGTGTTAAGGGATTGCAAATTCAAAGTGCTCTGTGAAACGGAGAAGGAAAATGAGCCCCACACATCTACTCTCTCTCTCTCTCTCTCTCTCTCTCTCTCTCTCTCTCTCTCTCTCACACACACACACACACACACTCCTTTCTATCTCTCTTTCTCTCACAGTTTCTCTCTCACACGCATATACATACACAGTCTGGCTCTCGCTCTCTGTCTCTCTATAAACGAGCACATTCTCTCTCTCTCAGTCTCCTGCTGCATCCAAGGAACACAACACACTCACTCACAGCTGTGACTTCGTTTATCGCTTCTTTTGTTTCCGTATTGGATTTTATACCAATCAGCCACAAAGACATCTTCCGTTTTTCAGCGCTAATCGGTTTTCACTCCGAATTCACCGTCTCGTTTCGTCTAAAGACGCGCACAGAAGATTGCAGCGGATCGTCTGTAACACTGCGCTCTCTATAAACAAACATGTAACGTTCATTTCTGTGTTCTATTCGTTTGGCGTTCAGGAGAAGCGTGAGTATAAGACTACAGCACGACAAACTCTTGAGACAACGACACATTGTTATTGTTTTTAGCGCTCGCGTTAACGTTATTTCGCGTGAATGTACGCTCTTGTTAAATTTTAAACCGCAGCTTTAGACGGTTTGTAAGGTCCGTTGACTTGATTTCGGCTATTTAAAACTTTGGTGAACCTTTGAAACTTAGTACGTTTTATAACCGTTCATGTAAGTTAAACACTGGCTAGTTCAATGCGCGGACCTTGTTAACACGATTCTAATAGTTAAAATTTCCTCTCCGCGGATTTATTACGTTAATTGGGAATCAAAACCACATGCCTTTGAATCGCCATCGATGTTGTCCTAAACGCATCCAAGTTGAAAATGTAAAGGTGTATTTTAGTGCGTCTAAAAGTACATTAGAGATCTATTGGAGTTCAGGGTAAATCGACAGTGCAGCATTTACGTGATATTTTGAATTAATAATTTTAGCATTGAAGGAGACTGAAATTTATACCGTTCAAAATATTTTTTATGAAAGTAAAATTCTTGGCAAAAACCTACAGCCTTGCCTTTCATGTAAAATAATATCAAGAACATAAACTGTGTTGGCACACACTCATGCCCACTATGGCCAAACTATCCTGGCAGCATCACAGCAGAGGACGGCGCTTGATATCAACTTTCTACTTTATTTTGGCCACCCTTACTTTACTGTTGTCCTGGTCCTGCCCCGTTCTAGGCAAGAAGAAGCTCTACATCGGAGCCCTGTTCCCGATGAGTGGCGGATGGCCGGGTGGCCAGGCTTGTCTCCCTGCTGCCCAAATGGCCCTGGATCTGGTGAACAAGAGAACGGATATTCTTCCGGATTATGAGCTTGAATTAATCTACTATGACAGTATGGTAAGTGAGCACTACATGTGAGCCTCTTTAATTACTTTTCATTATGTGAACTGTTTGATAGCATGCAATTGAGTGTGCACCAAACTAGGCATTCCATAAGAGTGTTTACTTGCTGTTGATGTTATTTATTCAAACAGTGTGGAGTGTCATTATCAGTGGCTTGCTGAAGATTTGTGTTCACAGGAGATTTCTGAGCAAATTTACATTTTACTACAGCATATTAGGTCAGCTGTAGTATGCTAATAGGGGTTTGGTGGACGCTAATGAACATAATGTTCTTTAAATGGGAATTTGTACTTGATTCAGCATGACTTCATTAAAGCTGCGCAGAGGAATGTTTTGACAGCATCATAGTATTCATCAGTTATGCTGTCAGCTGAGGTTTGCTGGCAAAAATCTATTCATAGCAGCTCAATATACCTTCCGCTTTCCCTGTTCGTATCTTTCCATTTGCTTCACTCCCTCTCTACTTCTCTCCATCTTTCCCACCTGCGTCCCTCCTCCCCCGCACAAGAGATGCCAATGCATACTGCCTCTCTCTCTCTCTCTCACACACACACACACACACACACACATATGCAGAGTGCAAGCCAGAGATTTAGACAGAAAAGACATACAGATACATGCAGTGCAAACAGTTAATTCCCTGTGACTGTTCGGTGTTGCTAAGAGCTTCGCTGTGATTGGTCGGAACGGGCCTGCATTGGAACCCCGCTTCAAAGATACAGGAGAAGGAGGAAAGACTGGGGGTGGAGGTTGGCATGACAACAGTTACCAAGACCACTGCTGTTCAAACAAACACATAAGGCCACAAATTGCTCTGGCAAAAGAGAGAAAAAAGCACGGCCCTTTATGATTATTGCATAAACAGAGGCAGATGGATAAATGGGAGAAATTAGCCAGCTGGTGTGAGACTATAGACGTATGAAGTGCCGTTCTCGGACATATTGAGAGCATCGTTTCTGATCCCCAGCGGTAGGTGGATGTACTCGGGACCCTGTGGATCCGAATGAATGCATGCACACAGAAACACGCTCATGCAGAGAGCTGTGTCTGATTAGGATTCAGCACCACGGACAGCTACATTTAGAGAGCAGGAAAGCGCTGTGTCATCAGGAGGTATAAAGCAAGCAGGAACATTTCATCTGAGTTGGGTTTTAGGTATTCAGACCCAAATGTTCCCTCCTGAGCCACAGAAAGAACAGTCTCATTAAACCTGTGCCCAGCATGGTTCTGGGCCGTTCTGATTGAAGCAGAGGACGGCGCTCTCTGTGGGGCGATAGGGATGGTACGAGGTGGGCAGGCTTATTAGTATGGACTGGACCTGTGCCTGATTTCTCCCCGGTGTGAGATCACTTGGCCTTAACACTAGCACCGTGAGGTCATTAGTGTGTTTTGGGGGTTTGTTCGTCCACTGATTTGAATGATGGAAGAGACTCTGAAATCCCTTGTTCTATGTGTTTTCCTCATTTCCAGGGTTCTCAGACGTGGAAGTCATCATAGTTGGGTAAATGTGTAAAGTAGTGAACAGAAAATACAAAAAAATATAAAAACAAATGTAATTTTTGCATTCCCATTTGCTCCAAAAGTAAGAAAGAAGAAAAAGCCCTGTCTTTGCCCCGTCTCAAATGCCCTTTTTAGTTTTTATTATATGTAGTCAACCTATCCTGTTTTTGTTTAGTCAAGTTTTAGTTGACTAAAAGTCTAGGATATTGTTTTAGTCGATGAAAAATATTTTTTAGTCATGCTGCATAATGATTAAACTGATAATCACAATTATTTTGCTCACAATTATAATAGTGATTACTGATCATGATTGTTGTCATTTAACATCAACATTATGAAAACAGGTAAAACTCAAAAGATAAAAGAGTGAAAATCCTCATATTAACTCCAATAATTCTTAATTATATTCTAGTTTTTCTAATAAAACAACAACAACAAAACATTGTATTGTGGCACAGGGGTTGCGTAAGTGCATTTATTTAGCAACCACAATCTAGTCAAGATGCATGTTTGGATTTATTACAGTTTGACACTAAGAAGGTTTAATGGCAGATTTACTCAACAAACAGTGCAAATTACCATGTGAAGGAACACAAACTGGCTGTATGACACTTTAATATGAGCAGAATATCTCAATGGAGATTGCTAAACTCCAATTTTTTGTTGAGGTTTTCAGCTCAGTGCTTTTTCCACAGTGTAGAGAGAGAGAGAGAGAGCAGGGCTCTAGACTGCGACCAACATTTTGGGAACGAAGGATTTGGTTTTCAAACTAAAGTAAAAGACCGCTTCTTAAACCAGAGAAGGTGAACATGTTGGTATTCTTGTAGAAAAAACATGCAAGTCCTGTCAGCAACAGCCAGTTTAGTTTTACTTCTCTTTTTGTTTTCGTTTTGAAAAGCTTGTTATCTTTGCTGTTTACCTCACGTTACACTATGGAGGCTTTCCTTATTTTTTAAATATTATTATTATTTGATTCCTCAGTGTTTGCTAAACATTCTGTTATGTATTAGTCGGTATAATACAGCATGTGATGTGTCCTATGCCTAGTCTTATTCGTTTTTGTTAATAAATGTTATGCTAGTTTGTCATTGTAACCTACTGTTTTATTGTTGTTTTGCTTTTTAATTAAGAATAACAATGAATCCGTCTTTTGTTTTAGTCTTAAAAAGTGAAAGGTGTATAGATATAAGCAAAACAATTATCTTTTCTTGTAAAGCGTGACACCAAGATCGCGAATTTGAAAGAGGAATTCCTGTCACAAAATTTAAATCACAAATAATACTGATGAAAAAGAACGGGTTGAATGTTGAACACTTTCGTTACCATACAACTATAAACTGTGATAAAAGTTCATCAGCATGCATTGATTAATCAAATGTTATATAAAAAAAATAAAAAAAAAATCAGACCAAATGATGTGCTCGTGCGACCAACTGAGAAAGTTAGTAGCACAAGTGCGACCAGTGGGAAGAATGAGTCTAGAGCCCTGGAGAGAGAGAGCATGTGTATGGTTGCCAGATTGTAAGTAAAACCCTGGGCAGAAAATGTGCCCTTTTTAGAGAAAATAAATAAATCTATGATAGGGGGAATTAAATTCTTGACATCTAGTTCATCCATTACCTAGCAATCAAACACATGATCTTGTGCTACTGTTTGAGCTGCACAAACACTATATTGTTTAATTTTCTGCGAATATCAAGTATCCTGATAGTTTTATGCACTTTTAATTAGGCAATTAAGTTTCCTAAAGAGTGTGTCATTAAACTAGTTCTGCAATCCTTTCTTGTCCTCCAAGCCACAAGAATGAGTGTTTTGAGACTAAATGTTTTAATAATATCTCTGAGTTATTTTTTTTTTAGAGTTTATAAGCTTTATTCATATTTAATGAACTTACTCTTAGCAGCAAATACTAGTATTTTCTGTGCTTCTAATCTACAGCACCATGGAAAAGAAAAATGTTTTAGCTGACTTGAGAATGTCTTTCTATTGTGTTGTCTTCACTGTGATTGCATGCAGAAACAAACAGACCAGTCAGTGTGGTACGATTTAAAAACAAATGACTGTTTTAAGTCACTTCTTTTAATCAATCAGTCAAAATCAGAAGCATGAACTCAGACACACTTGTATCAATCTAATGAACTGAATCTGCTGAATCCATCAGAGCAGTTAACATTTGACTCACTCGCTAATTGGATGCTTGTATAATGTTAATTAATAATTATGCACTACTGTTTAAAAGCATCAGGTTTGTAAGATATTCTGTAGTTTTGAAGTATCTTATGCTCACTAAGACTGCATTTATTTGATACAAAAACAGTAATATTGTTAAATGGTATTACAATTTAAAATAACTGTTTTGTATTTGAATACATTGTAAAATGTAATTTATTTCTGTGATGCAAAACTGAATTTTCAGCATCATTACTCAAAAAAAATCATTCTAATATGCTGATTTGCTGCTCAAGAAACATTTCTTATCAATGTTGAAAACTGTTGTGCTACTTAAAGTTTTTGTGGGAACTGATACATTTTTCAGGATTCTTTGATGAATATAAAGTTTAAAAGAACAACATTTATTTGAAACAGAAATGTCTTTACTACCACTTTTGATTATTTTAATGCATATTAATGCTAATTAGCTGATAAATTATAAGTAGTATAATTTAAAGAGTACAAAATAGTTTTCTAGTAACAAATAGTATTTTAAAAAATATATTTTTTCTGTCTAGTTAGAACCTTACATGAGCAGTCAAATCAGTCATCAAATAAGGAAATGTTTCTCTGATCTTCAGCATAATCTATATTTTGTGTTTTCAAAAAAAATTGAATTTTTTGTAGTTTTGATTCGGTGGGACCCAGGTGCTTTAAAAGAGTGAGGCTCATGCATGGCTTCCCTCAGGGTTGGAAAGTCAGGACAGGGAAGAGATTTAGAGCCCAAACAAAGTCTCTGTTCTGGGGATATGATTCTGCTGACGACCCCCAGGGAGTCTGGAGAGAGTCTGCTCAGGACTGTAGAGGACATACCATGTGCCTGAACGCATTATGTGCAATCATGCTCATCATATTTACTTTATTAAAAAGAGTGTGTAGGCATGTGTCCACAATAGAGACAGCTGAAGAAACACTCACATAACTGTGTGGAGTGCCACATTAATTTCTTGCTTTTCACAGGAAATCATTGTAATTCTGAAAAGAAAAGCAGTTTCTCACTAAAATGCTTCTTTTGTTGCGATTGAAATAATTGGAGTAATTTAGCAGGATGTTTAGAAGAAATTAAAAGCATCGGGAGCGACATAAATAGAGATGTGTCAGGATAAGGAAGCAAGATTAGACACCAATAAGTAAAGAGCAGTCAGCCGCCACAGGGTTCTGCCAATTGAATTTACGTGATTGCACCAATCAAGCCTTGAATCATTTTAATTTCATGTTTGTTTTTTTATCCTTTTTAGGTTTTGCCCCTGTTTAAGCTTTTCTTTGTACCCAAAACAACAGAAATGCAACAAAAGCCCAGCTTTAGAAATGCTGGCTGTGCTCAAGGCCACTGGCTGCAACTCGGTTTGCTCTCAACACATGATTAATTGTGGCTTTAACCTACTATTATCATTTAAATGAGATATTGATTTCTCATTGACAGTTATTTTAAGACAAACTTGTCAGCGTCGGGTTAAAGACTGATGAGAGTACATGTCTAGCAAACAAACATTGTTTTTTGGTGTATATATGAGTAAATGCATGTGTCCTTGGAGGACTCCAGCTGTCCTCTGTATGTATTTATTGCTTTATCTGTCTCTGCTCCTTTCTGTTCTGCTTTCCATGCATATTTATCTCTACTTATGTGATTCAGTATGAAATGAAGTCTCTCTCCCTATGGGGGTCCTTATAGTGAAGCAGCGAATGTATATACAGTGTGAAATGTGTGCTTTTTTGTCGAGGTATGCAGTTTTAAGCATGGAGTGACAGGATGCCTCATGAATAGTGACAGCTGTGCTTCAAATCTGAATATAGATTATATATTCAAAAGTGTTTTTCTCTCTGCTTTCAGTGTGATCCTGGTGAGGCCACGAAGCTGCTGTATGACCTGCTGTACACGGAGCCTTTAAAGATCGTCCTGATGCCAGGCTGCAGCTCTGTGTCCACACTGGTGGCCGAAGCCGCGCGCATGTGGAACCTCATAGTGGTGGGTTCTCCGCTTCATCAGATCTCATTCGCTTTGAATGTTTACAGATGAGATGTCAATGCAAGGATGTTGAGGAAAAACACAAAGTTTATTAAAGTGATGACAAAATGGCATCCACTAAAAATTTCAGATGGGCGAGTGAAAGCAATTTTACTTGACATTGTTACAATACATGTAGTTACTGTAGAAATGAGGTGATTCAGCCTAGCAATTAAATATCAGGGATCCTAAAAATGATAGGTTTAGTTCCAGAAGATGAGTATAAAGGATGTGAATGCACAGATTTCTACAAGGATTGTTTGCTGTAAGGATTTAGAGAAAATACACAAGTTATGAAATTAACACCTCATTTTGCAACCGGAAAGTTGAGAAAGTTATAGCATGTCTCACTTCTGATCGTTTTGGGAAATGCAAGTTTCATACTTTCTTTTTATTTAGAATATGTGTTTCCTCATTATTTGAACTGTTAGAGATTATGTGAATGCATGCATAAATGCATAAAAATATACCTAAGAATATACACTACTTTTCAAAATTTGGGGTCAGTAAGATTTTTTTTTCTTGAATAAATGCATTATTGTGGAAGATCAAAACATTAACCAGTTCATTTAAAACAAGTTCATTTTTTTTTTTTTTTTTTTAAATTTCATATTATTGAACATAAGCCAATCACTGATTTAAGGTCCACAGTGATTCATTAAGTTGAGTTTGTCAGTCTGTCTGTGTTAAAGAGGTCAATCAGACAAAATGTGTATGAATTGTATGCACTTATCAGAGAGCAGGATTAATTACATTACTTTAAAA
The DNA here is from genome assembly GCA_023376895.1 of Aspiorhynchus laticeps. NCBI lineage: Eukaryota > Metazoa > Chordata > Actinopteri > Cypriniformes > Cyprinidae > Aspiorhynchus > Aspiorhynchus laticeps. The sequence continues at coordinate 21,897,402 of CM041817.1, read as the reverse complement.
AAAATCATATTACATGTCTATAGTTAATCATACAAAATTAAACACCTAATGAAAAATAAATATACTAAAATGTATTAGAAATACATTTATTTAATGCTAAGAATACTACAAATACATTTACATATTTATGTACTCAATAAAAATACCCAGCAATTGTACTTTTGGTATAGTAAACTGTATACTTAAAGTCTGCTAATTTGGAACAACTAATTTTGTACTTAATACACTTCAATTGTGAGGAGGAATTATAGCGCTGAAGTCCAACTAAAGATATACTGAAGTATATTTAATTGTGCTAAAGTGGAACTATTGCAAGTATACTAGAATATAATATCTTGCATTTAAAGACCTATATTATTCAAAGATCTTACAATCCTCATCAATAGTGACATTAAAACACATTTTAGGCTTAATATTAAGAAATGTGCATTGTGCACAAGTAGTACTCCAAATAAAGTTTAATTATAATTTTTATATCAGCAAGTCTCAAGGAGTATGTCAGTAAATATGTTAACAGATTTGAACTATACATATACTTAAATTTTTTACATTTTTACTAGGACAGATTAAAAAACATTAAAGGAGGCGACCATAACTGTAGTCACTGACATTTGGTTTTTATGGCTTCTGTATGATTCTGTACATCCCAAACCGAACTCTCCAACAGGTCCCATCACTGAAAACATTATACCACAGTGAAGATGAGCTTCCCAAATGCATTCCCATTTCAGAACATGCGGCACTTCGTTCAAATACCCGAAATCAGTGAAATGGCTTCCAGACATTTTGGATCAGATATTGATGTAATTTTATTTAGCTTTTGGCTCGTCTTTGAAATGCACTCCCACTGCCTCATCTTACTTCTTTATTTTTATTTTTTTTGAAAATCAGTCTCTTTATTTTTCATGCTCTGCTCTTTTTTATATCTGTTGAGAGCTTTTTCTCTTCACATTTGAGTTTTGACCTATATATCCCCCCCGCTGGCCTTGAAACCCTCCCTTTTTCCACCCCCTCAGCAGACCTGTCACGCAACGACATCTCACCGCATCTGAGAATGACATTGAGTTATTGGCAAAATAGCTAAAAAACCCTCTGCTGTCATCTGATTTGACTGCCTGATTAACCCAGAACAGAAAATTTAGAAATTTAAACCTCTATTTTCTTTCATTTTACACCTGTGTTTTGGATTTTAACATTTTATCACAGCTTTGCACGCTTGTCACACACACTACATTCTCCAATGTTAAATAAAGCTGTTCCGAGTGATCAACCCAGCAGGAGATAATTTAGCCCCTTGGTTACTGGTTTTCCTGCGGGTGATTTTATCGCACATTTTTCTTCACTAGCTTGTTTCTAATTTTCCTCCGAAGGTCTCAGTGTCTGAACAGTGGAGATATGTGAATGTATTTCTGTTGCTCGTTTCTCATGACGACTGATATGTGCTCGCAGTTGTCCTACGGATCCAGTTCACCAGCACTCTCCAACCGTCAGCGTTTCCCCACCTTCTTCCGCACGCATCCCTCAGCCACATTGCACAACCCCACCCGCGTGCAGCTCTTCCAGAAGTGGAAGTGGACCAAAATCGCCACCATCCAGCAGACCACCGAAGTCTTCACCTCTGTGAGTGAGATGTTTACATGTACATATGTTTTAAAAGCAATAATCATGCAATAAAAATCTTGCAGACTTTTGCACAACCAGTAGAGATTCATTATCATTTGAATGTTGTGTTGGTCACATGCTTATTGTACCTTGTGCTGGGTAGTCCTGCCCACTCTGAAATGCCATTGGTCCAAAGTCCCGCTCTGCATAGTTATGAAAAGTGTAATTAGCATGAACTGACATTCAAAACCCAATTCACTTCTATAATGTGACTAATTAGAAATGTAAGTGTATTTCCAAGTGAGCCAGTGTATTCAGTGAGAACAAAAATGTAGGGCAGGACTTGATTTCATCCAATGCAAATTAACTGGATTATGTCAGGTCGGCATTTCATACCAGAGTTCGCAATTAGAAGTGTGGTTGAAAAAATAAGTAGCCTTTATGATGTCAGCAAAAAAGAAAATAGTTTCAGAGCTGGATTATTACATTTTGATGTAACATTATGAAAACATTTTCTTCTTTGGAAACGATTCACCTTGTTTCTTATTGCAAAATCCATTTCGACCTTGACCTAAAATATGACTTTTAAATCTTGATTTGTTTTATTTGGCCAGTAATCAATTTAAAATGCTAAAACAGTTTTTGAATCGTAATGTATTAAAGTAGTACAGTACAATATATAAAATTAGCATGTTATTTTATGAGTGCATTCACCCTCTGTTTCATCCATAACTCCCTGAAACTTTTTCCAAACAGATTTTCAAGGCTTCTGATCGTATTTCACTGCTGCCACGTTATTTACATGACCTCAACTGAAATAAAATGCTTTCATTGCATGAAAACGTCTGCTTTATTTTCTCTAAGATAAAACATTTTACTTGTATCATTGTTCAGTTTGTGACTTTTTGTGCAGAAAACATTTAAGTTTAAAGTCATTTAGTTGATATTGCTTCTGTCTTATAATTATACAGCATGTGGCCTTAAGTCATTTACATTTAATCGTTTCCGTAGTAATATATTTATTCCATACATTTATTTCATACTTAGTTCAAATCTTTTAACATATTTACTGACGACACATATTGCTCGAGACTTACTGATATAAAAATTATAATTAAACTTTATTTGGAGTACTACTTTTGCGCAATGCACATTTTTTTAATATTAAGCCTAAAATGTGTTTTATAGTTACTACTGATAAGGATTGTATGATTTCTGACTAATATTGGTCATTAAATGCACAATATTTAAAGTATACCTGAAGTATACTTGCAATAATTCCACTTTAGCACAATCAAATATACTTCAGTATATCTTTAGTTGCGCTACTTCCGCACAATTAAAGTGCATTAAGTACAACAGTTTAGTATACCAAAAGTACAATTGCAGGGTATTTTTATTAAGTACATAAATATGTAAATGTATTTTTAGTATGCTTAGCATTAAATAAATGTATTTCTAATTTTTTTAGTATATTTATTTTTCACTTGGGTTAGAAGTTGCTTTTATCCAAAGTTATTTACAGATGAGGTAATGGTAAAAAATACCAAGGACACAAGGTAAAAAAATTTACCCCTTAAAACTCATCTTTGATAACCAAAATAACATATTTAAACATAAATAACATATACAGTCATGGTCAGAATTATTGGCACCCTTGGTAAATATGATCAAAGAAGGCTGTGAAAATTAATCTGCATTGTTAATCCTTTTGATCTTTTATTTAAAAAAATCACAAAAATCTAACCTTTCATTGGATAATAAGAATTTTAAATGGGGGGAAATATCATTATGAACTGTTTTTCTCTAATACACATTGGCCACAATTAACGGCACCCTTTTATTCAATACTTTTTGAAACCTCCATTTGCCAGTTTAACAGCTCTAAATTTTCTCCTATAATGCCTGATGAGGTTAAAGAACACCTGACAAGAGATCAGAGACCATTCCTTCATCCAGAATCACTCCAGATCCTTCAGATTCACAGCTCCATGACGGTGCTTCTTCTCTTCAGTTCACCTCACTCATTTTCTACAGGGTTCAGGTCAGAGGACTGGAATGGCCATAGCAGAAGCTTAGTTTTGTGCTCAGTGACCCATTTTTGTGTTGTTTTTGAGGTTTGTGTTTGGATTATTGTCCGGATGGAAGATCCAAACATGGCCCATTATAAAATTTCTAACAGAGTCAGTCACTTATTGATTTTTTTATCTGTTGGTATTTGATAGAATCCATGATGCCATGTGTCTAAACAAGATGTCCAGGACCTCCAGCAGAAATATAGGCCCACAACATCAAAAATACAGCAGTATATTTCATTGTACACATGGGGTACTTTTTTATCCCTGTGTGCACCAAACCCATCTTGAGTGTTTGCTGCTAAAAAGCTAATTTTTTAGTTTCATCTGACCATAGAAGCCAGTCCCATTTGAAGTTCCAGTCGTGTCTGACAACTGACTATGCTGGAGATTGTTTTTGGATGAGCTAGGAGAATTTTTCTGGAAACCCTCCCGAACAACATGTGGTGATGTAGGGGCTGTTTGACAATTTTTTTTAAGGTTTTCTGACCCCGAGACTCAACTATTTTCTGCAATTCTCCAGCTGTGGTTCTTGGAGAGTCTTTAGCCACTCAAACTCTCCTTCTCACCGTGCATCAGGACGATATGGACACACGTCCTCTTCCAGGCAGTTTCGTAACATTTTCTGTTGATTGGAAATTCTTAATTATTGCCCTGATGGTGGAAATGGGAATTTTCACTGCTCTAGCTCTTTTCTTAAAGCCACTTCACTAATTTGTGAAGCTCAATTATCTTTTGCTGCACATCAGAAATATATTCTTTGTTTTTTTCTCATTGTGATGGATGATTAAGGGAATTTGGACTTTGTTTTCCCTCCTATTTATATTTCTGTGAAACAGGAAGCCATGGCTGGATAATTTCATGTTCATAATCACCCTGGAGTGCTAAAAATTGTAAATATGAATGGGAATATACTTCAGAGATATTTTACTTATACGAATTTCTAGGGGTGTCAATAATTGTATCCAACGTGTATTTGAGAAAAACATTTATTTCATAATGAGATTTTCCCCCATTTTCAATTGTTTTCAATTGAAAGGTTAGATTTTTGTGTTTTTTTTAATAATGCAGGTTTATTTTCAGAGCCTTCTTTGATCATATTTACCACGGCTGTATAAACATTTTTCTAGTTAAAATAGTTTATTCATGCCTTCAAATGGCTTGAATGAAACTCTACATGCTTTCCTCATTTAGTATAGGCGAATAAATATGAATATGCAAATTAGTCCCTGCCTCCATGTAGTCACATCAGCTCAAACCTGCTACACTGTTTGAACCAGAAACTAAATTCTTTAAAGACCACAGAGGGTCTTTAAAGAATCTTATACATGCATATAAACAAATACTGAATTGAATGTTTGTTAAATGAACCAAATAGTTTTTGGTGTATCTAATCAAATTAAATCATTCCGAATGAGCAAAAAACACTTTATGAATCAAATTGAAACCCACCTCACATCGAAACTACCCAACTTTTAGCTGATGTGATCTGATAATCGTATTTTCTTTTTACGAGAAAGGATCTATTTTGATTCAGGTTAACATCTTGGCTAGATTGTATTGCCGTACACACAGCATTTTTTCTTCTAGTGTGGACAAACACAGTCCATGTAAAACACTATGCAGTGAGTGCCTGATGCCAGATATCTGAGTCGTGCAACTCAGACAGGCTGTGTTTTACGTAACTGAGGGTTTGAGAAGCACATGCTTTACTTCAGGGAACAGCATGTTGTTTTGTGTGCTTTGTAGGTGAAATGTATCTGTGTGCTGTAGAAGACAACATCTGGGATGTGGGATTGTGGGCTGTAGCTGTTATAAGCTTGGCTCTGTTCCTTTGTTTCCTCCTGCTCTCTGCAGCCTTAGGTTATACAGACTGTACTAAAATTTACACGCTTGTTTTATTGGTACACGCAGGATGGTAAACAGTAAACAAGTCCCAACAAAATAAATTAAATCTGCCAGTCTCTTTCTAATTTTCTTTCTTCCCTCATTTTCTTTCTCCATGCCTGTCTTATCTCTGACTTTCTGCCGCAATAATATTATTTTCCTACCCGGCATCACCTCCCGTCTATCTCTAGATATCTCCATGATCTTTACTTTCCCTACCTCTCTTTCTCTGTTCTCCTTTAATCTCGTTGTCTCTCTCTCTCTTTCTCTCAGACGCTGGATGATCTAGAGCAGAGGGTGAAGGAGGCAGGCATTGAGATCAGCGTGAGGCAAAGTTTCCTCACGGACCCTGCTGTGGCCGTCAAGAACCTCAAGGTGCTTTCACTTTCACTCATTTCATTTATGACCTCGCTGCCACAGTGATGTACAGGTGTTGCTGTCAGTGCCGCGTTAGAGAAATCAGATCAGCACCGTTCTCAACAACATCTCACGATTCTCAGACAGATGCCAAATATAAATAGTGTGTCTGAAAGACACATAATATTCAGTAATATCATCAGTTTGAGGGCACTTAGACTGCTGGATGAGAACACATGTTGACACTGTTGTCATCTGCTTAATATCTGAATTGAATTTGTTATTTTGTTTGAATTGAATATTGCAACATTAGCTATGTTTCCATCCACCTATTTTTATGCGCATTTTGATTATCGCATAAAAAACCGCTGGATGGAAATGCCAAGATGTGCATAAATTCTAAAAATGCACATAAAAAAACTTATGCGCACAATTGAGTAGGATAAACCTTTTATCCGATAAGAAAAAATGTGCATAAACTACGATGGAAACACATTTACTGAATAAATTCCACCATGCGCATCGAAAAAGTCATGTGACTTTGCGCTATGAGACGGGGTAACTTGACTAGCAGCGGACCGATCTCGTTCACAGCATCTATATGTTGTTTTGGTCATTCTGAAAAGCCTGAGGAAAGTCTGTCATCAACGTATTTCTGTATAATTGCTGTCTTACATGACTGCTTTACCAAACATCAGGCATCCGCCTCCGAAAGCAATGACTGCATTTATTGTGTTTTGTCTGCTCTCTCTGAAGCGCAAGTAATTTATTACATATGAAAATTATTATATTCAGTGGCTTCTCCTAGTTTTCTTAGAGATATTTAGTGCCAGTTTAGCAGGAACTGACGATTTTGTTCTCTTTGACTCGTTGGATGGAAACGGTGCTTTATTCGCAAATGTTTTATGTGATATTCCAGTTTTGCACATAAGTTAAATTTGCATCTTTGGATGGAAACATAGCTATTGATACTGTTATTGAACTGAATTGAATCAACATCGAACTGGCCCTACTGTCTTCAGTAGAGCCTCTTATCATTGAATTAAACTTGTTTCATAATAGATGAAATCTCACAAAAACAAGTCCAAGGTTACATTTTACCACAAATCAAATGAATAAAAACAAATATATATATATATATATATATATATATATATATATATATATATATATATATATAAATGCATGAATAGGTCATATTACTTAAGCCTTTTTTTGCTTCCAGATGTTTAATTTTTTTTTAATTTCTATTATTTTGTAGTATTACAGTGTTATAGTAGTGTTATAGCATTTATTTCCAAATAAATATTAACACCTATAAATTTATAATATACCTCCTCAAAAATATTTAAAGTTTTTTAATAAATAAGTGATAAATAGATAAACCAAGGAAACTTAAACAAAAAAAACTATTCTTTAATATTATTTTTAAAGAATAACATAGTATGTCATATAGTGATTTTATTTGTTATTTAAACAACACAACAAATACTAGTGTAACAAAATATATTTATATTATGTAATTATTATTATTATTTTTTGCTTATTTGTACAGGGACAATTCACTGTATGTATTTATTTATTTAACAGTCTTAGGGCCAGTTTTACTAAACAGGGCAAATTAGCACGAGAGCGCAATTCCAAAAACAGCGCCGATGAGAGGGGAAATTTCTATGGGTGATTTACTAACAATGCGGACATTAAAGAACACAGACGCAACATCTCATTTACATATCGACCAATGCAATATACCAAGCGCAGTGCAAATTAACATAGTCGCAAATAAAGAATAAAGAAATAAAGAAGCCACAGTACATTGAAAAGAACTGGAGGACAAAAAATTAAGGTTTGCTAGATGTTTTGATAGACCTGGTATTGCTTGACTTCTAGTTGAGGGTTCCAAGTCGTCTATTATTTCCTGAAGCAAATTAAATATAACATGGTCTGGCATACTATATGTTCGGATAATGTGATCTTCTGGCATTCCAAATAAATTAAAACGTGAGGAAAAACCCTCTCCCTTCTACCACGCGCTCTCTGTTCTCTGCGGTGCCTCCTCTAGCAACAATAATTGCAGCCATTTCAAGCACAAAATAGTTTAAGACATGCGTTTTGAAACTGAAAGTAATGAAACTGAAAGTAAGACGCAGACGCTCAACACAATCATCTTCAGTAAAAGTATAAGACAAACTTATCTTTCCAGTGCTGATGCCGCGTGCGCTCCTGTGCGCTCTTTGATCTTGAAATGAGCTGATAATTAATAAAATGCAGCACTTTTGATTTCGTTGACGTGAACTTCGTTAAATTGAAATATAGCACGGGAAGTGGCCAAGTGTAAATGGAAACGTCTTATCAAATCAGATAGATATCGATCAGAGAAAAGGCATGAAATGACCAGGTGTAAACAGGCCCATTCATAATCTGTGACAAAAATACTATTATAAACTAGGGTAGTGGATAATTTAGCAGCAAAAGTTATTCTAGAAAAATCATGAGTGCACAATTTTATAAAATCTAAACATTTAGTGAAATAACATTATTTAGTGGGGAACAAATAAAAGTGAATATGTGAAGGACTAAATCTGGTAAAATGTTACACATTGCTCTTTGTATTGTTGTAAAATACATTAATGAAAACAAGTAAATGTATTTATTTATAAATTTAAACTACAATATTAAAAGACATTTCTTTTAAATGTATACCACAGTAATGAAGGCAGCAACATATGATAGAGGAGTCCTAGCTATAATATGTTGCTGCCTCCATTACTGTGCTATACATTAGATTATTAATAGCCTTGATAGGACAGTACAAGAAACGCTATAAATAATATTTAATTGCGCAAAAGTATTATAATACGAAAAGCTCCAATAGAGAGCGGCACAAAGCACTTATGCGCTTCCCGTGCGCAGAATGATGCGCTTGAAGCAGCACGGAGTCACAGCACACAGCTCCACAGAAGTTCAAAGCACAGAGGAAAGAGATATTGATGCGTAGTTTATTAAATCTGCACGATAGTTTTTTGAGCCATTTCTTTTAACGGTTTTAAATCTCAGTTATTGAGCACTCTTGAAGAGTTTCATCGTCTTAACTGTAGTAACCGAACGCAACACGCAGTTTGAATGCTGAATGGAGGATGACAGACAGCCGCAGCTGAGAGAAGAGTTTACGTGAACTTGAATTTAACGACTTAAATATTCATCTGAACCTCACATTAAACTATGGAACGGCTTCAGAACACTTGGACTTTGACTTTATGGTGCTTATGCTTTTGTGGGGCTTAACAATAACACAGAATAGTATACACACAATATCGGATTTGGATCGGTCTCGTCTCTCCGATACCCGATCCGCGGAAAATGACCGGATCGGAGCTGATACCGATCCTGAGTATCGGATCGATGCATCCCTAGTTAAATAATGGCGCAAATGCCAGTAATTTGATGTGCAAATGTTAGTAAAACACGTTGCGTGATTCATTTGAGTACTCTCCTCCCATACATTTTTCATCTGAAAGGGAAACTCCTACAAATGCATATTCAATAAGGTCAGGCGCAAAAATAACTGTCCACGCCTTTTCAGCGCTAATTCTTCTCTGCACATCTTTAGTAAAACCTGACAGTACTATTTTAACACCAAAAGATGGTTTGCGCGTGCGCAAACTGTTAGTAAAGCTGGCCCTTAGTCTTAAATTGGGTAGCACTTTAGTTTAGGGACCAATCGCACTCGCCTGGCCCGAAGTTCACTTCCAGTCTGTGTTTGTTTATCGTCTGGTTAGTGGCGCCGACTACAAACGCAGTTAAAGTTAAAGTGATGAGTAATGAAGTTGGGCTCAGGTGGTTGTGCTGTGTGATGTGTTTCCCATACATTTATTTATTTGTGGTGACCCTCGGGTGTTTTTGATATCACTGTATTTCTGAAGGAAGACTGTGTTTAGAAAATTTTCAATGTCATTTTCATTTCATCTTGCATGTTATATGCCAAAGGCTATAGAAATACAAAGTCCTTGAAAGGGACTTTGTATATGCCGGATAAAGCAGCATTTGCTTTGTGTACAGCCGTTACCAGGGAAACCTCTATTTCTCCCGCTTTAAAGCACCTCCTGCTGGCAGAGAATGAATTTGCATTTTCACAGTAAGTCCGTCTGATTTACGCAGCAAACATATTTTGCTTATCAAAAATAACTCTACTCTAGAGAGACTTAGCTGTTGTTATTCTCTGTGGAAGTATATCGGAAGTTAAGTTAGGGCCACAAAAGTGCACATGCGCAGTAACCTTTGTTTATGTTGTTGCCGTTGAAACCGTCTATTAACTAGTTACTTATTATAATGCCTATTATCATTAAACTGTAATGAATATAATGTCACAGTACAAAAAATTATTTTCTTTAAGCAAAACATATTTATTTATGTATTTAATTTGTTTTTTGGTGCCTTGAAGATTCCCCCAAAAACAGACACAAACACCTTTATTGCTATCTCTGGGTCTGTCACGCTAAAGGACATAATTGAAGTCCGGGAGTAAAATACAACAGTGTGGGAATCTGATCTCATTCTTGAGGAGAATCATTTTAATTGGAACATGGGTCAGATGATCTGTTTCCCCCCCAGTCCTCTCGCCTCCCCCATCCTGCTCTCTTCAGTGACGGCTGGGCCCCTGGCTGCCTGTTTAGCAAAGGCCTGCCTTGTGTGCCGCCCTAGTTTTGGTGCACAAGATTAATGGAGTACCACCAGAGGAACCATGGTAACCTGGAATATAGCACACCGTTGAGAGGGGAAAGTAGCACTGATCGGACTGCTTGTCCAAACCAAAATTACTGCAGCGTTATGCATAGTAGCACTCTCAAACCTCCCTCTGATGCAAATTCACTGACTTTTGCAAATTGTTGCATTCATTGCTCTGATCTAATTCTCAATTCTCGCTCTGCTCCTACAGCGGCAAGATGCTCGCATCATTGTGGGCCTGTTTTATGAAACGGAAGCCAGGAAAGTGTTTTGTGAGGTCTGTAATCAGCCGTCCAGCTGAGCATTATTAATCTTTGTCAATGTCAAAGGGGAAACATGGTGTTTCTGTTCATTTTTCAATCTTGGCTCAAGTCGTTCCCTAACCCAACCTGTTTCACACAACCCAACTACAGGTCTATAAGGAGAAGCTGTATGGGAAAAAGTATGTGTGGTTTCTGATTGGCTGGTATGCTGACAACTGGTTCAAGATCAAAGATCCATCCATCAACTGCACTGTGGAGCAGATGACAGAAGCTGTGGAGGGTCATGTGACCACTGAGATAGTCATGCTCAATCCGGAGACGGTGCGAGGGGCCTCTAACCTGGTGAGTGGGCCTGAATAATCTTTATTTTCTGATTCCTAATTATAAGAATTGCTCAGTTTGTGTCCCGTGGCTAGGCTCAGACCGTGCCACATTTGTGCTGTGGACTTGAATGGTATCTTGAATGTTTTTGTTTTTTTGCCTGTTGGATGTTAAAATGTGAAAAAAATCCATACAATTATATTGAAGGAAGAACATATTGAACATATAGAAGCTTGTTTCCGCCACTGAATAAAAAAGGTAATTGCGACATTTATCTAACAATTAAATCACTTTATAAAGTCAGAATTGCAAGATATAAACTTATATAAAATCAGAATTGGGAACTCACAATTCTGAGAGAATTCTGAGTCAGAATTGCAATTTTTTTATATATATATTTGCGAATAAAGTTATAAACTAGAATTGTGAGATATAAACTAACAGTAGTAAAAAATGTCAGAACTGAGATATAAACTCATGATTGTGAGAAAAATTAAGAAGTCTGAGTTTATATCTCACAATTCTCACTTTTTCTCAGAATTCTGATGTAAACTTGCAGTTGCGAGTTATAAAGTCAGAATTGCAAACTCACAATTTTGAGAAAATAAGTCAGATTTGCAAGTTTGTTATATATTTGCAAATTTATCTGTCAATTATGACATAATAAAGTTATAAAGTCAGAATTGTGAGTTATTAACTTGCAATTTAAGAAAATGTCTAAATTGTCAGATATATACTCAGAATTGCAGAAAAAAAGTCAGAATTGCAAGATATAAACTCGTGATTGTGATAAAAAAAAGTCTGAATTCTGAGTTTTTATCTCACAGTGGACGTTTTTCTCAGAAGTGTGCGATATAAACTCAGAATTGTGAGGAAAAAGTCAGAATTTGTAGATAAAAAGTGGCAAATACCTTTTTTAATCCTGTGGCAGAACCAGGCTTCCATAGGAACACAAGCCATATCTAGAGATCAGAATATTGTAGAGACTTATATCCAAAGACTTTATCCAGAGACTTATAACCCAAGATGTGTCACTCTTATAGTTTTGAATGGAAAAATGCAATGTTCAATATGGTCGCTCTATCGAAGGAAGCCCCACCTTCTGAATAATAGAACTAATCGGTAAAGTCAGTGTGTCACTGCAGCTGCCCTTAGAAGTCCCGGTTGCTATAGAAACAGTCAGCATTTGGAAACATGCGTCACGCATGCGCACTGTCTGGTCTATCCTAAAAAATAAGCTTTTTTATTGCTATTTGAGCAAAAGAAACAACATTTATGAAACGGTTGTTGTCAGATTTCATTGGTGATTTGAAATATGAAATTTAATTGTAAGCTTGGCGACCAGTTTTGGCGAATTTGATGTTTTCCCATTCAAAGAGACAGGAGCTGCACTTGCATGCTTGAGAAGCATTTCAAAGATGGCCGACGAGTGACATGACTGGCCTTAAAGGGACTTTGATATATCATAACAGTTGGGTGGGCTTTTTTGACTTGAGATAGTAAGCAACCACCCAGAACACCATAACAACCACCTAGCAACTGGATTTTGATAATAAGTTCTTTGTATAAAACCTCATACAAAGACTGCAAATTACCTATACATTCTGAAAATACCATAGAAACCACATAGCAACAGATTAGCAATGTCTAAGACCACCTTAGCAACCACAAAACAACACACAAGCAACCACTAAGAAGCTCATAGCAGCTGCATAGCAACACATTAGCAATCGCTAAGAACCACCTATTAACCACATAGCAGCTGGGAAATGCAAATTATTGCAAATTTGCTTTTACATTTCGAAAATGACATAACACTTTAACAACCACTAAAAACACCTTAGCAACCTTAGCAAAACTCTTTATTAGTTAATATTGTGTAGAATAAGTGTTTCAGCGTTTTCTGTATTTTCTTTCATTTGGCTTTAGTGAATTAGTGTATGTTCTGTATCTGTTGGCCATCAGCCACCCTGCTCACCACATGTCCTCGTCGGTCATTGAAAAACCCATAATGACTGTCCACCAGTGTCCCGTGTGTTCCCATATGCTGCACGCTTTACAATGACATCATCCTCAGATTAGTGTGCCATACACAAGCTTCATTCTGTTTATATAACTAACTCCGTTTCCCCACGGGGAATGGCTCATAACCCCGTCATATCTTTAGCTGTGCACACGCTATTCTCAGATCTGAAAACCCGAAGAGTCCCATAGGGGTCAGAGCACTCGGTCCAACTGCTGTCCCCCTGGGAGAGCTGGATGGACAGGTGTGAGCTCCAGGGGGTGCTGTCTGGAGCTCACCCAACTCCGGTGCTCTGCGGTGGGAATTGGCTCGACGCATATGTCCCTGCTGTTTTCCTGGATCCGGAGCAATCTGGGCACGTATCCAGACACCTATGCTTCACATCTGACGTAAAAAAAACTGTCATGTTGGACAGGCCAATTTGTGATAAGATGGCCATGCTAAATTGGCTCAACATCACCATAATTTGTTCCCCTCATACTCGCTTTACCATCCTTCACTTTGAGGGTGTAATTTTAAGAGAGTCTAAATGCTTCTTGACGCGCAGTTTCTATCTGCACACGTTCTCCGCTGTCCATTTGCATCAAGCAATCACCAGATGCCCATCTGCAGCTTGGCCTCAGCGGTTTCTATAAGGTGTGAAAAATGTCAAGGAAATCGGTTTTCATATGCCACTGCGATAAGAGCACGCCAACTCTATTTCTTTTCCCAGTACCCCCTTAATGACATGGAACTTCTTCAGAGCGTGTGAAAGCGGGAGTTTATTTTTGGCGCTCCAGGTCCTGGTGTGTGTGAATGAGGATTTCACACCCAGGAGAAAAATACCTTCGTCTATATGATGCACTCCCACGGTGATGAACTGTACTGTAACTTACCTTGACCCCTCTCTCGCTTTCTCGCCGTCGGAAGTCTGGCACTTTTTTCTGTTATGCGATTTTGTAGCGACAGTGAAGTCATGCTTAAAATCCATCATGCATAAGCTCTTGTTAGCACACTGAGTTTATCCTGTGTGTGTATGCTTTCATATGCATGCCAGATGATACCGTACGCCCTCTGTTTTGATCCAGACCTCACAGGAGTTCCTAGCACAGCTGATGTCCAAACTGGGTGGGAAGAATCCAGAGGAAACCGGAGGGTTTCAGGAAGCTCCTCTGGCGTATGATGCGGTTTGGGCTCTGGCTCTGGCTCTCAATAAGACAGTGGGGCCTTTGAAAGCAAAAGGACGGAGATTGGAAGATTTTAATTACAATAACAAGGACATTACTGCAGAGATCTACCGAGCCCTCAACACCAGCTCATTTGAGGGGGTTTCGGTGAGTGACAGCTTTGGCTACATAAACAAAGATTCAGTAGTCAGTACCAATACATTTAAATCATACTCAGTGATACACAATTGTGATACCACAGTAAAACTAATATGCTTACTAATGTTGTTATTGTAAATTAAATCTGAAACAAAAACATTTTAGTTAATTGAAATAAAGCTGAAATAAAATAAAATTAATATTAGATGAAAAACTTTAACTCAAAGAAATTTTACAAATTTTGAAATGTTATCTTCGCAACTAACTGAAATAAGAAGTTTTTGTAGTAAAATTACTAAAACTGAAATAAAAATAAATAAAAAAGATAAATAGAAATATTGTAAAAATAAAATAATAAAATAGAAATATTACAAAAATAAAAAACAAGAAATATGACATAACAAAATTACTTTAACTTAACTCAATGAAGCCTACTGTATCATATTAAATACCCAAACTTCTAAATTATCGACATGATTAAAACTTTGCTGAAATACTTGTTGCACTCATCTTCTACTGTACATGTGTGGGCATCTTTACTGAGTTTAGTAAAGTAATATTGTTAGTAATATTTCAAGATGAACAATTCCTAGACTGACGCAACTTAGGTTTACTTGATTATCAATACATCATTTTTAGAAACATCATGTAAAAAATTAAGTATCAAATATCAGGTTTATTTGTTTATCTCCCAGTCATCATTGTATTATGAAACTATGATATTAAATGTTTTTCCCCCACAATAAAAACTATAGAACTTTGATCATAACTAAACTAAACATTTAAATATTATATTATTATAATAAGTCATATTATTGGGAGATATCAAGTGACAACTGATAATTATTTGTATAATTATATGTATTCTATGTCAGTAGTCTGTTACACTGTTATAAAGATCTGACTGACATAACATTACAAGCTATCTGAATTTCATTTTACTTTTTAGCCATATTAATATTAGCAACTGCACCAAATTGCATATTTTTGCTCAGTTTGGGCCAATAAACTGAGGTGTTTTTCTTGAGTATGAGTTCCATATTCTCACTATATCATACTGTTTAAATAAAAGCCTAATTTATCAAATCTAATACTCAACAAGAACAGATATCCAAGCATTTTTATATGTTTGTTCTAAACTGTCTCATTTTAATATATATATATTCAAATATGATTTCATGTAAGGTTGAATCTTAATATTTACAGGGTTTCATATTTGCAGGGTCAAACTAAAATTAAAATGTAAACTGAAAATATAAAAAAATGAATTCAAAATATTGATGAATACCACAAGAGTATATAAATAATACTATACTAAAATTTAAGAGAGCGATAGACACAGCAGAATAAAAATGTTTCTGTTCTCTCTCAGGGTCATGTGGTGTTTGACGCCCAGGGTTCCAGAATGGCATGGACCCTCATCGAACAGCTGCAAGGTGAGCAAAACAAAAGTAATTGTGTGATTTATTTCCCCCTGAAAACTGTAAGGTACAGATATAATAAAGTGTAAATGAGAGTGAGTGTGGACAGCAGGTGTAGCCTGTATGCATGGTTGCTTCTGCTCAATTCTAAAATGATGAACGACTCTGCGATCGGTGTTCTCGCTCCATTTGGAGAGTAGCACAGGTGTCAGGTAAAACACTGTTTTTCCTGGGTTCAAAAGCTCCAGAGCTGTAATCATTTTGCCAAAGCCAGAGTAACGACTCGTGAATTATTATTTTTTTTTAGCTCAGTATCTTTTTTTTCACAGCTCTCATGCACTCTCAAAAAATGATTGAAGAGAAAAAAAATTACATGTGCATGAAAACTTAATACAATTCACTGAATATTTTAGTAGACATGGTGGTTCAGAAGAAGCCACTCTCGTATCCATACTAAATTGGATTTTTTTTTAAACCCGTTCATTTTTGTCCGTTTTTCTTTTTAAGATCCATCATTTTGGGACACAGGTTTGAAAAATAGAGACATATTTACATATGGATATCTATGCATAATGTTGCACTTAGTATATTTTTTTTTTCTTTTTTTTTTCGTTGGCCGATACGATATTGGTTTTGGACTTTATACATACACCAGATGCAGTGCTACACAAAAGAAAAAGGTTTCTGATGCCATCATAGGAAGGTGTATTTGTCACCTTCAAAAGAGTCAAATGATGGGGTAAACTGTGATATAAGTGAATAGTATTGAGTTGTAATGTTATCTTAACATGGCACAACTCTTTAAAACTTTTTCTAGGTCACTTATATGACTGGAGTCTTCATCTTGTTGGAGCCTGTATCATTTTGATCCTACTTTTCAAAAGAGACATGTATTTCTTTGGGTATAAAACTTTTTAAAGTAGAGAAATGCACACTTAGTTCACCCTGAACAAAAGTAATAATTCAAAACAGAGTAAAAAGAAGTGAGATGCAATAGTCTTCTGTGGAAAGATACCTGCTTCAATGTACTTATGGCAGAAGTCGCTGCTTGTAGGTGTTTTAAGTGTATCTGTGCCCTACATTAGCACATCTTTGCTTTATATTCGATGCAGAACTCTTGACTGTGTGCTTTTCTGCATATACAGTCTGTTTCAAGTCCCCCACACCACTTCTGTGAGGTTGAGATCTTGGATTTCAATCGATAGCCCAGCATTTCGTCTTTTTGGAGACTATTTTTGTGGTTTTGCTTGAGGGTTTTGAGTCATTTTATTGCAAGGTCTGCTTTGTACATGTCTACATTTCAGCTTTAGCTTTTTGACAGACTGTCTCACGTGGTTTAGTCCTCTGGTACAATGTGGGATTCATGGTTTACCCTGTGATGCCAAGCTGACAGGGCCTGAGGCAGAAAGTAACCCCAAACCAATAAAGCTTCCACCAGCACACTTTACAGTTGCTGCGAGGGTCTTTTTATCAAAGCAGTCAAAGCACTTTTTGGTCTCCACATGTCTGGCATTGTGACCAATCTGCTCTACCTTTGTCTCATCTGTCTAGGACATATTGTTCCATTTGTTCTGATTCATAACTGTTTGTAGACCTTTATTAAAAAGTTAAAAATTAAAATTGCTTACCTGCATAAGTAATCAGGACCTTTTCTATGATATTAAAATTGAGTTCCTGAGGAAACTGCCTCAGGCTTTCAAGGCACCTTACAAAAAAATATTTTAGTTTACATCTTCTTTATATGTTTTTAATAAAGTTAGATTGTTTTAATATATTAATTATATTATTAATAATAAACGTTAATAATAATATAACAAATTTTAAGTCATCCTGCAGCCCTCTTTTTGCTGAAGGCTGCCACAAGAAAATATTTAATCTAAACAAATTTGTATTTCTAAATTGAAATTGCGTCATGTTGAAACATTGGGAATTTATAAATAATTCTATACTCCTTACGATGGCATTTTTATTCCGATTTTCTTTCTAAGAACTATAATTGACAGCATATACAAACAAAAATATATGCAAATTTCAATTTACATAATAAAATAAATTATTAAAGATTACAATTCCCCCAATCTGGACTAAGTTACAGATTTTCTCTCACTTAAACAACTCTCAAAATAAAGTGCTCTGTGACTGGAAAGAGGAATGAATGAATGAAGCATTTATATAGCGCATTATTGTGTATTGTTGTACAACCTAAGCAATTTACAATCATGTTAGGGGGTCTCTGTTCAACCACCACCAGTGTGCAGCATCCACTTGGATGATGCGACGGCAGCCACAGCACAACGGCGCCAGTGCGCTCACCACACACCAGCTACAGGTGGAGAGGAGAGAGAGTCATAGAGCCAATCAAGTGGATGGGGATTATTGGGAGGCCATGATTGACAAGGGCCAGTGGAGGGAATTTGGCCAGGACACCGGGGTTACACCCCTACTCTTTACGATGAGTGTCATGGGATTTTTAATGACCACAGAGAGTCAAGACCTCGGTTTAACTTCTCATCCGAAAGACGGTGCTCTTTTGACAGTATAGTGTCCCCGTCACTATACTGGGGCGTTAGGACCCACACAGACCACAGGGTGAGCACCCCCTGCTGGCCTCACTAACACCTCTTCCAACAGCAACCTAGTTTTTCCAGGAGGTCTCCCATCCAGGTACTGACCAGGCTCAACCCTGCTTAGCTTCAGTGGGCAACCGGTCTTGGGCTGCAGGGTGATATGGCTTTGGCAATAGAAGAAATAGTTAACTTAAAATGAGTTGCTGTATGTAACAAAACAGATGTAATTTCCCACTATGTTTATAAATGGTCATTTTTCCCCCTAACCTTATTAAATGTGTCATCTTTCACATCAAATTCTTACATTGTTTCAATTAATTCAGTAAGCATAATAAGAAACTGTAGAGATGTTACTATTCAAATGAAATTAGTATTAACAAACTCTTATCTTTCCACTGCTGAGGAAACAGAAGCTGCATCTGAAGTGAATTAGTTGCATTTACACAGACAGTATGATGAAGCTGAGGTGCCATAAATGCATTTACACTGCAAAATTTAAAATGCATAAATAATTTTATAAGATTAACGTTTTACATATATATTTTTTAAAACATACAAATAAATGTTGAAAAAATGCAATGATACTTTTAAATATGACTAAACCACCAGTAGGTGGCGGCAAGTGTCTGTTTTAATGAGTGAGTCATTAATTCATTCATTCAACCGATTCATTCAAAAGGCTGATTCATTCAGAAACGAGGCAAGTGACTGTCCTTATGAATGGGCCACTGAATCATTGACTCACTCGATTCGTTCAAAAACATGGATTCATTCAGTAACGAAACACCACTGTGTGTTGCTCGGAGACACACAACACTTCTGCTGGCTGTGATCGGAACTATTTTCATCAGCGAAATTAAGCAAAAACAGTTAATATTTTGTCTAAAATCTAAGTAACTTAATTTTAACTTCTTGTTTATTTAAATGCTATTGTATGAAATCAGTGTCACATTGCAATCGTGTTGATATTGATATTCGGGGAAACATCATGGCCGTATAATGTTGATTATCTAAATCGTATATTGAAAATATATTTTTTTCTTCTACCGCAGTATGCATCTATACATTTCTGAGAGTTACTTTGTTTGTGCTGTCACACACTCACTCAGGCTGTGCAAGCCTCATCTGGCACGACATAAATATATTATCAGTCACCGTTTACACTGAATGCAATTAAAATTGGAATCATTCTCAAGAGAAACGACGTGTTTACACGCGACTGTGAGTGTGCGCGTGGCTGTGACGTCATTGCCTGCACCGCTGGCAATTAAAGGATCGGCTCGGAATCGGCAAGACGTGAGACTGACCAAACGGTCACCGATCCGGGCCGGTCATGCGAAAAATCGGCCGATTCCGATCACTGGCCGGTCAATCGGTGCATCTCTAATTAATACATTTCAACATATGATTTTTATACTGAAACATGAGCACTAAAAGTGGTAACACTTTATTTTAAGGACCAATTCTCACTATTAACTAGTTGCGTATTAGCATGCATATTACTAGTATATTGGCTGTTTATTAGTACTTATCAATCACATATTAATGCCTTATTCTGCATTACCATATTTTATATCCCTAAACCCGACCCAATACCTAAATTTAACAACTACCTTGCTAACTATTTAAGGATTAGTTCATTTCCAGATTAAAAATTTCCTGATAATTTACTTACCCCCATGTCATCCAAGATGTTCATGTCTTTCTTTCTTCAGTCGAAAAGAAATTAAGGTTTTTGAGGAAAACTTTCCAGGATTTTTCTCCATATAGCGGACTTTAACGGAGACCAACGGGTTGAAGGTCCAAATTAGGGCTGCACGATATTGGAAAAAACTCACATTGCGATATTTTGTTTTTCTGCAATATATATTGCGATATGAAAAGAAAAAAAAAAAAAGAAAAAATTCACCAGATGATTTTAATCTCTATTTGTAAAAAAAAAAAAAAAAATCAATGATTGGGGTGATTTTATAGGTGAGTAAATCAGCATAGAAAATAAACAAATTACAACCATAGCATCTGCGTGGCTCTTACTTGTCTACACCTGACACGCGAGATGCCACAAAATACTGTAGAACCCATAATCAGTGATGCTGTCTGTCTACACTGGATGCATGCGCGGCGCGACAAATTCCCGCTCTAAATCCCCGCTCTAACTGATGCCTCGCTCTATTTATGACGTACTGACACAAAAGTTCAAATGATTTGTAACAGTAGCTTTGTCGCGTCCAGTGTAGACAGACTTTGGGGCCATAGGCCGTTCACATGTCGTGGCTAAAAACACATGGAAAACACCAGCCGCGCTGCTTTCTCCTTCTTTCCAAAGCGCTCTGGAGCTTGCGCTTTCGTGGCTTCTGCCGTTGCTAAGCAACCGTGATCAGCGCTCTCCTCGACAACGCGGAAGTTTCAGCAAAGGATAAATGGATTTCCAGCACTGAAATCTTGCAGTAGCTCTGCTACTAAATTTATTTAAAAACGGATCTCTGTACAGCTGGTGTAGATGCAGTGTCTGTGTGTGAGCAAAGAAAACAATCAGTATATATATATATAACGAAAAGTATAGGCCTACTAAACATCGCACATCCTGCGATGTGACTATTGCGGATGCGTACATCGCGATATCGATGCTGAAACGATATATCGTGCAGCCCTAGTCCAAATTGCAGTTTCAATGCAGCTTCAAAGGGCTCTACATGATCTACTCAGGTCTTATCTAGCAAAATTATCGTCCATTTTCTAAAAAAAATAACATTTTATATACTTTAACCACAAATGCTCATCTTGCACTAGCTCGACCTCACGCATTGCATAATCACATTGGAAAGGTAACACGTGACGTAGGCGGAAGTACCGACCCAGTGTTTACAAAGTGAACATGCAAAGAAAGCCAAACACCCTTTACAAAAAAAAAAAAAAACGATGACGGATGATTCTGAAGTTGGAGGAGAAAATGAGATGAAGTATTTCGCCCTACCCTACCTTTTTGAACTGAAGTACACAGACAAAGAACCAACCACGTGTGACTTTTTTGATTACGCAATGCATGAAGTTGCGCATGGCAGAACTAGTGCAAGATGAGCATTTGTGGGTAAAAAGTATAAAAGTTTAAAAGTATGTTTTTAGAAAATGACCAATCTTTTTGCTAGATGCTCAGCTGGGATCATGTAGAGCCCTTTGAAGGTGCATTGAAACTGCAATTTGAACCTTAAACCTGTTGGCTCCCATTGAAGTCCACTATATGGAGAAAAATCCTGGAATTTTTTTTCAGCTGACGAAAGAAAGACATGAACATCTTGGATGACATGGGGGTGAGTTATCAGGAAATTGTATTCTTGAAGTTAACTACTACTTTAATAAGCAGCAAAATTAGGAGTTTTTTGAGGGAAAACTCATAGTTAATAGTGAATATTCCCCTAAAAGCATTAAATGACATGCTGCCTGTATGAAACCAGTTTCCTTAGGACGTGTCCTCATGCATGAAACTGGGCAGCAGCACAGCTGACTTTGGGCATATCAAGTTGTTCAAGTTGAGCTTTATTGTCATTCCGCTACATGTGGGGACATACAGTGGAACGAAATGTCGTGCCTCACAGGTCCCCGGTGCTACATAAATACAGACATACAACAATGAAGTAAAACACTATAAACCTATACACAACTAACCTACTGACAGATTTTGACTAAGTATACTCTATGTAAATGTTTACCCTATACAACTAAAGATAAAGATAAAAAATACAAACTATTCGAATGCTTCACATAAATACTGTACATGTGCAGAGAGAAACATTGTGAGTCAAGCAGCTGGCTGGGGAACAGTACAAGATGATTTGTAGTGCATGAGCATGTAAACATACATATATTGCTGAGTGTTTTGTGGGATTGTGTACACATAGCAGTGTTTGGAAAAGTGTCCAGTGCATAGAGGAGAGTGTGTTACTACAGGTGGTTTGTACAGGCCCACTCACCTGTGTGTAGCACACTTGAATTGCACAAAAAAGTTCACAGTTTTTTTCTATGGTGTGGTAAGGTTGGGGGGTGTTTTGGAGTGGGGGGGGGGTCCATGTTTCAGGATGTAGGGGTTTGCATGGGGTTTCAGAGGGGGGGGGGGGCGGGGTGATCTGAGTTCAGGGCTCTCACAGCCTGGGGGAAAAAGCTGTTGAGCAGTCTGGCGGAGCGGGCTCTGATGCTCCGGTACTGTCTTCCTGATGGTAGGAGCTGGAAGAGACTGTGGGAGGGGTGGGTGGGGTCCTTCACGATGCTGTTGGTTTTGCTGGAGCATCGTGCAAGGAAAATGTCTAGGATGGATGGGAGAGGGGCACCGATGATCTTTGCAGCCGTGTTCACTGTCCGCTGGAGGGTCTTGCGGTCAGCAGCACTGCAGTTCCCGTACCAGACAGTGATGCAGCTGGTCAGCACACTCTCAATGGTGCCCCTGTAGAATGTGGTGAGGATGGGTGGTGGGAGACTTGCTCTTTTCTATAAAGTCTATATAAAGTCCCAGAGTTCACAGTGCATGACAGAGCAAAATCTGCACCAGGTTCAAATATCTCTCCATAAACCTCTGATAGAGTTGTGTCAGTGTATAAATGTGGATGCCAGTGTAAAAGATTGATGGTATTAAAGGTTCACAGGAGCACAGTGACCTCCATTATTGCTCAATGAAAGGTTCTGAAGCTGCTACAACTCTTCATGAATATGGCAGTTTGGCCAGATTGGGCTTTTGGCCTACGTTTATACAACCAGCATCTGGAATACCAATGGAAGCCACTTATTCCATGCAGGCTTATTTCCAGACTTAAGTATTCCATTTGAACTTCCAGACATGGTGACAGGGGCATCTCTCCCTTCATTTGCTTGTTAACCTCCTCGAGTGATGAGTGCATTGTGACTGCAACCTCAGCTGTCGCATGCAGATTGGATCCTTTTCTCTCTCCTGTCGTTTGTTTTCAGTCTTTGTATTGGCGTCGTTTCAGACGCTGTCTTTTTGATCGTGTGCCTGTGTTCCCCTGTTCAATCTGTCATATTTCTTTGTGTCTCTGCCGGTGCCCAGATCCTACGTCAATCCTTTTTTGTTTGACACAATAAAAAATAGAACTAGATTTTAACATTTTCTGAAGAAAATATGAATAGTTGCCCCTCCAGAACTCACTCCCATTCTGCTACAGTGTTGTAGTAGTCATTACAGTGCGACTGCTAAGGTGTTGTTGTGCAGTTGCTAGGGTGTTTTGGGTGATTTCTAGGTGGTTTCTTCCTGGACCACCATAATGTAAGACTTTTGATTTAATGCTTGCCCATCAAAAGTCAGCTTCACAAGGCTAGGGGTGATGTGGGTGGTTGTCAGGGTGTTATGTTGTTGCTAGGTGTTTGCTAGAGCATTGATGTGTTGTTGTACACTAGTCCAAGTCAAAAGAGTCCACCAAAATTGTGAGAGATGCTTGCCCATGCAAAAATTACTTCCAGAGTGCTAGGTTAATGTAGGAAGCTTCCAGGGTGTTGTGCTGTTGCTAGGTGGTTGCTAGGGCATTGCTAGGTGGTTATTTTCTGTTCCAATTTTTTTTTAAAGCCCACTATAAAGTAAGTTGTGCTTGCCCATCAGAAGTCAATGTTAGTGATTGTAATTGATACTTGTTCATGCAAAAGTCACCTCCATAATACTACAGTGATGTGGGTGGTTGCCAGGGTGTTGTTACACTGTTGCTAAGGTGTTTCTTGGTTCTAGGTAATTTCTAAGGCATTGCATTTTTTTTTTTTTTTTTTACTGGTCCAAGTCAAAGGAGCCCACAAAAATTGTGAGTGATGCCTGTCCATGCCCCACTGTGCTAGGTTAATGTAAGAAGTTACCAGGGTGTTGTTGTGCTGTTGCTAGGTGGTTGCTAGGGCATCGTTAAGTGTTATTTTCTGTCCCAAATTTAAAAAAGCCAGCATAATGTAAGTTGTGCTTGCTTGCCCATCAAAAGTCAACTTAAAAATGCTAGGGTAAAGTGGGTGGTTGTCAGAGCACTGTTATGCTGTCATTAAAGTGTTGCTAGGTGGTTACTAGGCCATTGCTAGATAGCCTAGTTATTAACTGGCCCAAATAAAAAAGCAAACCATAATCTCAGTTTATGCAAACGTTACCTCCACGGTGCTAGGTTCATGCAAGTAGTTGCCAGGGAGTTGTTGTGCTGTTGCAAGGTGTTGCTAGGGCATTACTAGGTGGTTAGCTAATCAAAAATCCCACCAAAATGTGAGCAATGCTTGCCCATGCAAAGGTTTCTTCAATGGTGCTAGGTTGAAGTAAGTAGTTACCAGGGTGATGTTGTGGTGTTGCTAATGTTTTGCTAAGGCATTGCTTTTTTTTTTGTTTACTGGTCCAAGTCAAAGGAGTCCACCAAAATGCTGAGTGAAGCTTGTCCATGCAAAAGTTACCTCCACAGTGCTAGGTTAGCATAGGAAGTTGCCAGTTTGTTGTTGTGCTGTTGCTAAGGTGTTGCTAGGTGGTTGCTAATTGGTTATTTAGTGTCTAAAATTAAAAGATTTCACCAAAATGTGAATAAAGCTTGCTCATGCAGAAGTCACCTCCACAATGCCAATGTAGCTGGTAGGGCTGGACAAATAAAAATATTTTTTGATTAATCGTTTTTTTAAATGACGTCGATTTAATATTGATTCTCAAAAGCCGCAAATCGATCTTTTCAGAAATTTATTTCAGCAAACATTTAACACAAGATCTGATTAACGTGAATCTTATCATTAGTTTTCTCCACTAGATATCACCCTCTTATTTACCTTGCGTGATGTTACAACGGAAACATTGTCATTCATTCAGTGCTTATCATGGCGGAGATATTGTTGACAAGAACCAAGAACAAAGCAATGTGTGTGATTTGCAATGCTCAGGTGAAATGCTATAGTAATACTACAAATCTGCGGAAGCATTTGACATCACGCATAAGGCGCCATGATTTCCACAGTAAATGAATGGCAGATGGCATGACGCACTCTTTTGTTTACTACACACACACTAAAGCGCGGACGATGCTTACGGTGTTTTCAGCCTCTGGAGTCTCACTATATGACAATATGAAAACACGAATATCATCTCCAGCTGCTCTGAGAGTCACTTTATTAGCATTTTACTGTTTAATTTGAGAAAACTACCATCATATCACATTCACAGCAGCTGCAAGTTCTTCACGGCAACCCATCAAAATAAAAGTTTGGTTTAACGTGAAGAAACTGTGACAGAAATATATTAATATTGTGCAGTCTTAAGACTCAGTGAAACAACAATACTACTACTACTACTACTAATAATAATAATAAATATTAATAAAACTTTATTTTTAAAGGAATAATCACTTTTGTTTTCTTTTTAATTTTAACAGTAAACCTCTGTTGTGCAGCACTTTGTTTGTAAAAGATAAAAGGGTTTAATTTTTATTTGATTAGGATAAATTAAATTAATGTTTTATGCCTTCGTTTGATTACCAGAAAAATTAAGAAAAACATTTTATAGAGCCCTATTATTGTTTAAAAAAATAGGACTGTAGAAAAAAAGAGAATAGGTTTAAAATACAGGTCTGTGGTTCTTAATTTCTTTTTATTAATTCACCATTTTTAAACTGATGTTTACTGTTAATTTTTTTAGAAATACCAATAGCATTTGTATTAAAACTATATTCACTGAATGTAATCAAAAAATTGAGAATCAAATCAAATTGAGAGCTTGCGAATCAGAATCGAATAGAATCAGGACATCTGAATCGATACCCTGCCCTAGTAGATGGTTGCCAGGGTGTTGTTGTGCTGTTGTTAATGTGTTGCTGTGTTGTTGCTTTAGTTTACTAGATGTTCAGACTATGATGAGCAGAAATAATAGTGATGTTCGCCTGAGCACCACTTGAAAAAGTGATTTTGTTGGGCTTATTAGTGTTGTGAACGTTGAGTCCGTTGCTGGATGACATTAGTTTCAGAATGAAACTGTAGCAAGATCTATAGCCAGAGACCAAAGCAAGCTAAGCGGATACAATCTAAATGGTGGAAATTACAGTCTTTTAGGTGTTTCTTCTCATGCTTGGATCATACAGCGCTTCCGGAGCCTTTCTTTCTTCCTCTATCTCTTTTGCCTCTTTTTCAAGTCTCCCAGGGGGAAGCCCAAGCTGACTGGAGTAATTATGCTTAATGATCACCT
Organism: Aspiorhynchus laticeps; assembly: GCA_023376895.1. Classification (NCBI taxonomy): domain Eukaryota; kingdom Metazoa; phylum Chordata; class Actinopteri; order Cypriniformes; family Cyprinidae; genus Aspiorhynchus; species Aspiorhynchus laticeps. The sequence continues at coordinate 21,870,681 of CM041817.1, read as the reverse complement.
GATAATTATAATGGTTCTCACTTAAGCTAATTTCTCATTGTGTTTGGGGGTGGAGGCCCTCAGAGTCCTGCACAGATTTTTGATGTCCGCCAGTGTGTGTTTGAGAAAGAGAGGGAGGGCGTGCATGAAAGAAAACAGAGAATTGGAGCAGGAGGGAAAGAACGTAACAGAAGATAAATTCCTCTGTCTTACGGTCCTCGTTCGAGCACTGCTGATATGGTGGTACGCAATTACAGCGCTCTCTATAAAGCTGATTTTAAGGGAGAGCGACCCTATTGTGCATTCTCATCAAAAGCTCTGCTGATACGCCTGCTGGAATATAAGGATTGATGATAGATCTGTTTTCAGTCTGTTTGTCTAATCCAAGTGTTGTTTGGTCTCTAAAGGCTGCTCTAAATCTGATCCAGCCTCACCGTATTGATTTACAGCAATGTGTAGACATTTCTCTTTCCTTTGTTCCTCCCTTAACACTCTCCTTTTACCTGTTTTCCACTTCCCTGCATCTAAAGTCAAAATCAAAATTTCAATCCGTTTACTTTTGTAAAACATATTCCTGGTCTTTTTGTAAATTATTTAAAATATATAACCTTTTCCACATCTGAATTATTTTCTTTTTTTTGTTTTAGTTCACCTAAGCAGTGCAGACTAGTTAATGTTAACCAACAGCCAAAGAATTTAGTCATTACTTTAGGCTACTGGCAACCTAGCTTTTATAAAACCTTGCCGATTTAGTGCTCATTACTTTGAATGTTAGAAAAAAGTTACAGCAATAATAGTCAATGATATAGACTATAGAATAAATATAGACAATTAATTAACAGCTTTCTATTGAGTTGCATGCAACAACAAACATTCAGCACAATCAGTGTAGTCTGATTCACAAACAAATGATTCATGACTTTAAGGAGTCAGTCAAAAATACTCAGAAATCAGACTCAAACAGATTACTTGATGTTGTGAATCAACTCCAATTGTCAGAAAAGTTTTAAACATCTTATTCCTTAGATATGACTCAGATTTAAGAGAACAGTGAAGCCCTGTTCACATTGACAGCATGGTCAATGTCATGGTGACTTTTCAGTTTTCATTTAATCATCCTCATGTCATTCCAAACCCATAAGACTTTCATTCATCTTCAAAACACAAATTAAGATATTATTAATATTCTCTCATAATTTTTATACATTTTATCCATTCATTGAAAGTCCATGCAACCAAAATTGTCAAGCTTCTAAATGCTCATAAAGAGGTCATAACAGTAATTCATATCAATTATGTGGTTTAATCCAAGTCTTCTATATAGACACGATCGCGTTATATGTTGAACAGATTGAGTTTAGGTTTTTATTTACATATAAACATTCAAACATAGAGCACATCAAATATGGTAAAGAGAAGCTCAAATGTACAGAGTATTACATTCCCCCAGAAAACTGTATTTCAGTGCTTTTGTGAGAAAATGTAAAGCTTTTTGGGGAGACGCAATACTTTTGCAAAGAAACTCAAACTTCTTGGGGAAACACGCTACTTTTTCAAGGAACGTAAACACACTGAAATATATTTTTTCCTCCCATCTCATTTGTTTTTTTTCGTTACCATGTCCCTGTACAGATGTGCTTGTTTGATGCTTGAGAACAAACCCCATTGGTCTTGTGCTTCAAGCACCCACATTAGCATTTCCGTTTACCATATTTGATGTGTGTCAATCAAAAGCATAAATGAAACCTGTTCATGATATAAAGTGATTGTGACTCTTCAGAACACTTGATTCATATGGATTTTGTTTGCAATTTTAATGTTTTAGTTGGATGGACTATCAATTATGGAGACAATATTAAAAATATCTTTATTTGTGTTCTGAATATTAATACTTTTAAAGTCTTACAGGTTTTGAATGACATAAGGGTGAGAAATTATGAGAAAATGTTCATTTTAGGGTGAACTAGGCAACACAAGGAAAATGTTCATGTTTGCATGATGTTTCGGAATGCTGAAATAAAGCGTTTTCTTAAGTGCATGTTAACGGGGTCACCCTGCACTCCCACTGGTAGTCACCACTTCGCATCTCTTCTAATTTGCATAAAGCTGAATTCCCAGTGGATAAAATGAAGTCAATACAATTTTTTTCCTCCTTAAATATCCTGTCTCAAAAACATGTCACATTATTGAGGAAAAATGTTTTGCGAATGCCATTTGATGTTGACTGAATCGCACTTCTCTCCCTTTCTCTCGGCAGGAGGAAGCTACAAGAAGATTGGATACTACGATATGACCAAAGGCAATCTCTCTTGGTATGGGAATGACAGGTGGATAGGTGAGGACACATTTGTCTCTCTCATCTCCCATATATGCTCTTGTTTATCACTGTCTCAAGCACTTTTAAAACTCCTCTCACACAATCATTCACATTATTACTCTCGCCACTCATCTGCACCTCTCCCAGTGTCACAGCCGCACGTTATAAGCCCCGCCCACAAAACGAAGAGAACCGCGGATGACAGGCTGCTACAAGCCGTTAATCAATCAGTCAGTCAAATTCTGTTTAGCATTCAGTCCGTGAGGGCAGCCGCGCTGCGGGAGCTCTGCACGGCTCAACAAAAAAAGACAAATTAATGCCATTAGAAAACCGCCAGGAGTTAATTCCAATCATAAATTGAGCAAGCGCACTGATAAAAATTGCATGCAGTATACAATGAGTGATGGTTTCATTTAATCTTTTTAATTGTATTTGATGACCAGTTCATGCTCAGTGTTGCTGATGGTACACTGAGAAGATGCCAACTGACAGCTAAAAAAAACAACACAAATCAGAAACGGCCTGGGCTGTTCCCCAGCTGTCTCCCAGCACGTGCTAACCTTGACTGGACGAGCACGAATCGTCCAATCAGCACAGACATCACGAAGTGCCTCAGTTGATTGTCATTGCCTGTTATTTAAACCCTCACAGGCTCCGAACAGAGCTTGTGGTTTTGAATAACATCCTTGAGCTTTGTGATAGCAGCCTGGGTTTGTTGGTTTATAATATTGGCGGTGCGACGCCACATTACCGTGCTCATTATGTGACCATTTCTATGCCTAGACATTTCCCTAGATGTGCTCTCGGTGGGCTTACGCTGTTTTGAACTTGCTTATTAGCTTATTAAAAACTCTGCGAAGCAGCGAGCTCCATGGCAACTGTAGCACGTTGGCATTGCGAAATGCGCTAATTGCGTTTTTCTCAAGCCGTTCCGGGGGAACGTGTTTTTCATTTATTTACCCAGCTTGCAACTGGGAATAGTGCCCACAGCATTGTCGTATACCCCAGGTGGCTTGCAGAGTCTGGCACCTTTAACTTTTGCATTAGTTGTCTATGATAGATCTCTTTGGAGGTTATCGCTTTAACAGCAACCCTTGACTGTGCCAGACTGCGGGTCGCAGCGAGTCTGCTGGTGAGGCGAAAGGACGCTGTTTGATCGTGACGAGGTGAACAGGAATACAAGATCATCAGAAATAGAAGATGTTAGACAGATGACCCTTAAGGCACAAGTGCCGCCCATCACCACCCAACTTTTCACCTTGCCGCAATGGTCACTGACACTCCCGGATGGTGTATTCCAGAGAGACGGCAGCGTGTAGAGCTAAAAATAATCTGTGCTGAAATAAAGGCCTCTTGAAGGAGAGGGTGACTTTTCTCCAGATTGGATGGCACGTGTTGACCAATCGACGCTCGTTATTCTCCCTCTCGTTCATACCCACTGCAAAGTGAAGGTTACATCCCTTCATCTCCCAGCTGAGTGGGAACGTCTTTGTTCAATTGTTTCTCGCTGTTACCATCCACTTCACTGGCCTCGCTCGTTCTCTCTCACTCTCCCCGGTCACCCCTGACAACCACTGCATCTGCGCCTTGTTCTCTCATCGCTGGGTCTTGGTTGTCATGGCAACATACTGTCCCGATTCCACCATCAAGGACAGGGAGAGGTATTAAACCGGATGAGCTCTCTGGCCCGATGGATGCACACACATTTACAACCACGTTCATTGTGGACCTGAATTGCATTAGAGACACCTTGAAATCAATATTTTACTGTATTTACATTGTTAAAGGGATAGTTGTTCCAGTTGTTGTTGTTCCAAACCTGTATGAGTTTCTTTCTTCTTTTAAACAAAGGAAGAACACATATTTTGAAGAATGTTGGTCACCAAACAGTTAAAGGTAGCCATTGACTTCCATAGTAGCAAAGAGATAGTAGGGAAAAAAATGCTATGGAATCAATAGCTACCGTCAACTGTTTGGTTACCAATATTCTTCAAAATATCCTTCTTTTATATTCAACAGAAGAAAGAAACTCATACAGGTTGGGAACAACTTGAGGATGAGTAAATGATGACAGAATTTTCATTTGTGGGTGAACTATGCCTAAAATTTTTAATTCTGTCATTAATTGCTCACACTCATGTCGTTCCAAACCTGTAAGACCTTCGTTCATCTTCAGAACACAAATTAAGATATCTTTGATGAAATCTGAGAGCTTTCTGACCCTGCATAGACAACAATGCAACTGACACATTCAAGGCCCAGAAAGTTAGTAAGGACATCGTTAAAATAGTCCATGTGACATCAGTGAATTCTTGATGTCTACAAGAATACAACTCTTGTGAACGTGCATCGAAGGCTGACATGGAAGAGAAGAAATTGTTGAGTAATGTCGTTTTGCATACAAAAAGTATTCTCATAGCTTCATAAAATTAAAGTTGAACCACTGATGTCACATGGACTATTTTAACGATGTCCTTACTAGCTTTCTGTGCCTTGAACATAGTATACGTTGCTGTTTATGCAGGGTTAGAAAGCTCTCAGATTTCATCAAATATATCTTAATTTGTGTTCTGAAGATGAACGAAGGTCTTATGGGCTTGGAACCACATGAGTGTGAGTAATTAATGACAGAATTAAAATTTTGGGGTGAACTATCCCTTTAATGCACATTACTGGTCTTATCAGTGCATGTAAACAAGTTTTCATCATAATAATAGTGCACTGTCTCTGAAATGACTTCACTTTTTGGCTGACATCACCATCCCCAGCTACGTTTTACAATCGAATCAATTCCAAATTAGATCCAAATCAAGTTTCACTCAGAAATATTTAACTTTATGGAAGTAAATGGGTTTCCAACCCCATTTCATGTATAATCGACACCCGACCGCCTGCTAATGTCTATGAATTGTGTTATCCGAGTAAATGTGTTCACTTAGTTCCTCAAGGATTGCAGCTCCACACGGATCGCGAGTTAATTTTAACACCATAGCAACACTGCAACGTTAACATTTTGACCTGAAACACCATAGCAACCACTTTCTATTTCCACAAACCACTTAAACTCATGTGTCGTGCCATATCACATCCTGGGTCTGTCTTTTAAGATTGTTCCAGCATCAGCGCATCTCCACGCTGTTTCCCAGCATCCCAGGATCCATCTGTTGGCCGTCTTGTGCCCTGAGCGGTCACGTTCGGTTGGATCTCCCACTCTCCTTAAATCAATATCAGCGAGATCCACGAACTTCTAATTAAGACTGACAGTCGCTGCACTTATCAGATGCTCTGGTGAGGGGTTCCGGTGGGACCACATGGGCAATATGAGTCCTGGAGCTGGGCTTTATAAAAACGATCAGCTCTAGAGATAGATGTAACAAGCCGTGTGGTCCCCAGCCAATTTGTCAATCGCAAAAGAACGTGACACCAGTGCACGTCTTGTGTGCTGCCCACCCATTGAAGGAAGCTGACCACAATGCACCCTGTTGTCCTTTGTTGTTGCCAATTGGCCAGCCGATTACCCATCTGGAGGCAGTGAAACAGTCTGTGATGTTATCGCTTCACAGAGACCAGGGGGGAGAAGCTTTAGTCAAATGGCAGTGAGGTGAAATTCGATAGCTATCGCTCTCTCTGCAGACTCTGAAATGCAGCCAGCTTATCAAGAGAGAGAAAAAGAGGCAGAGAGGGAGATAAAGTGACTCATTTGTGGCTGAACAGAGGTTCAGAGCTGCTCTCCTTTTCTTTCTTTTGTTCAATTGTTTCATTATTCAAATATACATGATTATTGCATAAATAAGTAAAACATGCTATGTAAGTTTAACCATTTTTAAAGTATTTTTTATATACTATTGTTTGTTTTTACTGTACTACTTGTGTTTTTACTATACAATTGTTTGTGTACTTTATATGCAAAATGTATGCCTCAGATTCAATCGTCACCTGGGCAAACTTTTTTGGATTTTTTGAAAAACCTTACATTTGCAAACTAGTCAGGTGTTTCACCCAATCGGAACCAAACCAGTGCCTAAATATTCTTTGGAGAGTGAATATCAATAATTTTCAAAAAAAGGTTGAGCTTTAAACTCACCGTCACAACGGGACGCCAAAATGTTCATAAGGTGCGGAGTAGGGATGCAACGTTACCATTTTTTCAGATCCTATCCGATCCAGAAAATTCCGAGTATCGGCCAATTCCGATCCTATCCGATACCAGCGCAGTTTTTTTTTTTTAAATCAATGTAGAATTTCTATACTTCTGTGTTGACCTGATCGTCACTCTTTTGTGAATGAAAAATAACAAATGGAAAAATATATAATCATAACCTATGACAAAAATACTAATTATAGGTTACACTTTATTTTAAGGTGTCCTTGTTACAGTGTACTTATACATTTAAGTACTGAGTAATACAAATTAACTACTAATGTACTTACTATATGGTTAGGGTTAGGATTAGGGTTTGGTTTAAGGTTATTGCATGTAATTACGCATAATTTATTGTTATTATAATAGTAAGTACATGTAACATGTAACAAGGACACCTTAAAATAAAGTTTTACCCTATTATAAACTAGGTTAGTGGATAATTTAGCAGCAAAAGTTATTCTAGAAAAATCATGAGTGCACAATTTTATCAAATCTAAACAAATAAAAGTGAATAAGTGTAGGGCTAAATCAGGTCACATGTTAAACATTGCTCTTTGTATTGTAAAATACATATAAACTATAAAATGAAAAGACATTTCTTTTAAATGTATAGCACAGTAATGAAGGCAGCAACATATGATAGATAGGAGTCCTATCTATCATATGTTGCTGCCTCCATTAATGTGCTATACATTAGATTATTAGCCTTTCTTGTTCTGTCATAGGACAGAACAAGAAACGCTATTGTTAATCTTTCTTTGTGCAAAAGTATTATAATACTAAAAGCTCCAATACAGAGCGACACAAAGCGCATAAGCATCCCATGCGCAGAATGATGTGCTTGAAGCAACATGGAGTCACAGCACACAGCGCTCCACATAGAGAAGTTCAAAGTACAAAGGAAAGAGATATTGATGCGTAGTTTATTAAATCTTTGCAATAATATATGGAGCCTTTTCTTTTAACAGTTTTAAATTTCAGTTACTGTGCGCTCTTGGAGAGAGTTGTATCGTCTCGTCTGACCGATACCCAATCCAAATAATTTTTAGCTGTAGTAATTTTAGTACTCCAGCTTAAAATTATTTTATTTTGGTTAGTGGCTTAGGCAACATTTCATTATTTTTTTTATTTTCCTATTAATGTAATTTTTGTATTTTATTTTATTTCAGCTTTATTTAAATTCACAAAAACAATTTAAAATTGTTTTCATTTTAGTTAACCATAACAACACTGATCTAAGCAGTTCCTATACGTGCTTTTTTAGTATGTATTATTTGAAATAAGTTTTTTTTATATTTTCGGTTTACATTGTAGTTTTAGTGTAGATTTTTTGTAATGTTGTTGTTATTGTTATTTTTAATAGTTTTTTTTAAACTATTTTATTTTATATCTTTATATCTATAAAATATAAAATTATATTTTATAATTTAATTTTTATTTTATAGCCATGCTTTAGTCCCCTTCCCCCTCCCTCTTTCCCTAATAATTTCTTCCAAAAGCCCTTATTTAGAAAGACTAAATAGCTAGAACCTCTAATAATGTTTTTAATGTTATTCATGAAAGTATTGCCAAATTATTTCAATGTAATGCTGTATAAAATAATCTAATACTAAAAATCCTCATTTCTCTCTTCAGGCTCTGGTCCACCTGCTGACCAGACGGTGGTGATTCAGAAGTTCAGATATCTGTCACAAAACCTCTTCGTCTCTGTGTCTGTTTTCGCTGGCTTGGGCATTTTAATGGGCATCGTTTGCCTCACCTTTAACATCTACAACAGCAACGTCAGGTAGCTATGTTGAGTTGTGGATGGGAATATACAGTGCTGCTGGAAAGTTTGTGAACCCTTTAGAATTGTCTATATTTCTGCATAAATATGACCCAAAACATAATCAGATTTTCGCACCAAGTCCTGAAAGTAGACATAAGGGCTTTTCACACTTGAAATTGTTAACCCTGGGTCATCCTAAACCCCAGATAAACGGAATCCTGGGTTATCTGTAATCACGTTTCACACTGCTCATACTATACCTGGGGTTAACTGTTAACCCTGGGTATTCATTAACAGAGGTTTCACACTGTACTTTCCTAAACCCCGGGTTAACGTTCTTATTTGCATATTTGCGGTGTTACTGTCACTGATTGGAGGAACAGCAGGCAATCTGTTTACACGGCTTTTCCCGCATCTTGCCAGTTATTAAAAACAATGTCTCGCTTTTGTCTTTAGATCAGAGAAGATTGAGGAACAGCTGATCATAGCTGTACAGGCAGGGATAGACATTTTTAAATAAATTTAGTAGCAGAGCTACTGCAAGCGATTTAGTGCTGGAAATCCATTTATCCTTTGCTGAAACTTCTGCTGCTTCATGAAGAGCGCGGGTCATGGTTGCTTAGCAATGGCAGACGCCATGGGAGCGCAAGCTACAGAACGCTTTGGAAAGAAGAAAACGACGCGCTTAGCGTTTTATATGCGTTTCAGGCGCGACGTGAACGGCCTCATGAGATGCACAAAGGCAAGAAAACAACGACAAAAGTACAAAAGAAAGAAAACAAGGAGCAAAGTATGTGAATATTTCTTTGAATTTATTTTAATTGTGGAGAGACTAACGTTAGTGTTTACTTGTACAGTAGCATAAGAATAACCGTCTTATGATATTTCTTCTCACCGGCTGCAGTTTACACGACGCGTGTTACCTGTTACTGACGTGACATGAGCCTCACTGCTCAATTTCTGATTGGCTGTCTGTTGCCAAGCGTCCAGCAGCAACAAGCAAACACCGCTCTGTTTCACACTGAACAAACTTAGCACCGCAATGCGGGGATAACACCACAAATGCGGTGCTAACCCTGCTCCGGAGCAGGGTTTCATAGCCCCGGGTAAAATGCGGTGCTAACACCGCTTTCAAATTACAGGTGTGAAACATGTCTTTACCCGGGGTTAAAAGCAGTGTTTAGAACGACGATAACCCGGGGTTAAGCGCAGTGTGAAAAGCCCTAAAGAGAACCCAATCAAACAAATGAGACAAAAATATTTTCTTTGTCATTTATTTATTCAGGAAAATGATCCAATATTGCATATCTGTGAGTGGCAAAAGTATGTGAATCTCTTGGATTAGCAGTTAATTTAAAGGCCATCTGTGCAGTGGTCTTTTCAGTCAGTGCAATGACTATCAAATGTCAGTATGTGACCTGTTTTATTCAAAGAACATTGATCTATCAAAGTCTGATCATGTTTGTGGAAGTGAATCATGTCACGAACAAAGGAGATTACTGAGGACCTCTGAAAAAGAGTTGATGTTGCTCATCAGTAGGGATGGGAATTGATAAGAATTTAACGATTCCGATTCCATTATCGATATTGCTTATCGATCCGATTCCTTATCGATTCTCTTATCGATTCTCATTGGGTGAGGGAATAAGTACAAATTTGTTTGTTTGTATTAACTCACTTTAATATCTGATAAGAACACAGCACATACTCAGAGTATACACAAATTATGTGTAGCAACCTCAGAACAAACCTAAAAGTAGGTGAGCTACAAAGTAAAGTCCAGGGACCTATAGAATTTTTCACATTCATTGGTCCAGACAAAAAAATAAATAAAACTGCCATTTAAGTGCCATAAAAACTAAAAACACAGACTGTAAACAGTCAAGGAAGAGCTTGTGCCTTTGGGAATATTCAACCTGAAACAAAATTCAACTCAACTGACATACAAAATACAAAGAAGTCTTCTGTAAACGGAGTAGCTAGAGGTGCACGACGAGAGATACTTGCTGCAGCCTCTGAGCCAGCCAGACTCTGATGGCCGTCATCATCATCATCTAAATTTGATGGACAATGACAATGGAGATTATTATCCGTATAGTAAAAGTTTACACAATGAAATGACGCTCACATTAACTAAATAGACAAGTTACCTTCGGCATTAATAGCAGATGGCGTCTCGTTAGCTCCGCTGCTGCTTGACTCACTTGTTGTTGCTGTGTCGCTAAGTAGTAGTGTATCAAACACGCGACAGTCCTGCAAATGAATTGCGTGCTGTGTGGCCAAATGTTTCTGCATATTGGAGGTAGTTCCCCCCTTTGCCGAAATTAAACTTTTACAACTGTTGCAAATGACCGCATTGGTGTCTTTTCGAGTGAAATATAACCACACTTTAGATCGCTTCTGCCTCGATGACATGTTTGCTGCATAACCAAAACAACGCAGCGCGTGTGTGATGTCATGACACATTTGCAACGAGCGGAACCGATAAGCGGAATCGTTAAGCAGGTACGCTAACGGTTCCAAGGAATCGATTCACTGGGCACCGGTTCTAAAGAAGAACCGGTTCTCGGTTCCCATCCCTACTCATCAGGCTAGAAAAGTTTACAAAACCATCTCTAAAGAGTTTGGACTCCACAAATCCACAGTCAGAGACAGATTGTGTACAAATGGAGGAAATTCAAGACCACTGTTACCTTCCCGAGAAGTGGTCGACCAACAAAGATCTCTTCAAAGCCGAACGTGTAATAGTCTGCGAGGTTGCAAAAGTTCCCAGGGTAACTTCTAAGCAACTAAAGGCCTTTCTCACATTGGCTAATGTTAATGTTCATGAGCCCACCATCAGGAGAACACTGAGCAACCATAGTGTGCATGGCAGAGTTGCAAGAAGAAAGCCACTGTTCTCCAAAAAGAAAATTGCTTGCTAAAGATCATGTGGACAAGCCAGAAGACTATTGGAGAAAGGTTTAATTGATGGATGAAATCAAAATAGAACTTATTGGTTTAAATGGGAAGCTATTATGTTCGGTGAAAAGAACACACTGTATCCCATCTGTGAAACATGTTGGTGCTAATATCATGGCTTGGGTCTGTTTTGCTGCATCTTGGCCAGGACAGCCTGCCATCATTGATGGAACAATGAATTCTGAATTATACCAGCAAATTATAAAGGAAAACGTCAGGACATCTGTTTAAGAACAGAGTCTCAAGAGAATGTGGGTCATGCAGCAAGACAACAACAAGCACACAAGTCATTCTACCAAAGAATGGTTAAAGAAGAACAAAGTTAATGTTTTGGATTGGCTGAGTCAAAGTCCAGACCTTAATCCAATTTAAATGTTGTGGAAGGACCTAAGCAAGCAGTTCAAAGGAGGAAACCCACCAACATCACAGAGTTTAAGTGGTTCTGTACTAAGGAATGGGCTAAAACTCCTACATGTTATTGATTATTGATTACTTTATCAGCATTTACAAAAAACTGCAGCAAAAGGGGGTCACACCAGATACTGAAAGCAAATATTCACATACTTTTGCAATGCACAGATATGTAACACTGGATACTTCTTAATAAATGACAAAGAAAATATTTTTCTCTCACTTGTTTGATTTGGTTCTCTTTGTCTACTTTCAGGACTTATATGAAAATCTGATGATGTTTTGGGTCATATTTATGCAGAAATATAGAAAATTCTAAAGGGTTCACAAACTTTCAAGCAGCACCGTACGCTGCCTGCAGGCGTGTGTTCATTTAGATTTCGTACTCACGTGTGAGTTCAGTGTAGAGGACAGAGTGATACATGCATACAATTAGCTGGTGCTTCCAAGGGTCACAGTCACATATTTAATCATTCTGTGTGCGTAGAAAAGCAGGCTAATGCATTACGAATAGTGATAGCATTTCACACATATTCAAACTCCACCGAGTTTTCTCCACATTCAGACAAATTTTTGGTGTTTCAGTCTTTTTATCTTAGTGACACTTAGACTTTCAACAAGATTTTCTCAGCAGACAGCTTAAGCTAATACCCTGAACACTTACAAATCTTATCATGCATGTGAGTAAATGTGTGAGCACGTCTATGAATCGTTGTGTGATAAAAAGACAGAGGAGTGTAAGTCCTTTTCCACTGTGAGAGATTAACTAAATGAGCTGAATCAGAGTTCACTATACTAACAAAAAGTACCATGGAGCACCATATTATATAAAATATGCATGTGGTAATCATTCTAAGCTATATATATCACAGTAAATGGCAGGCACTACATTAGCATCTTTTCAATGTATAAACCAATGGCTTTCCTGTAGCTCAAATGGTAGAGCATGGCGCTAGCAACGCCAAGATCATGGGTTCGATTCCCAGGGAAAGCAAGAGCTGATAAAATGTAAAACTGTAACTTGAATGCAATGTAAGTCGCTTTGGATAAAAGCATCTGCTAAATGTAAACCTGTTTTTTTGAACATGCACATCTTTTTGCAAATTCAGCAGTATGTATGTCTATATGTAAAGGTACATTCAAAACTCCCAGCCGTACCTGAATAACATGACAGCAGTGGGCTGTATGATGGCTCTGGCTGCTGTTTTTCCTCTGGGAATTGACGGACTGCATGTACGCAACTCTCAGTTTCCTGTGGTCTGTCAGGTAAGCGCTCAGGCATTCTGGGTAACACCGTTTTGTCATTTATATTGATGTTATTTATAGTACTAGTAATTGAGTTTATAAAACCTCCCTGAACACTCTTCTTCAGAAGGGCTTCAAGGAGACATATCTGGGAGTTTTTTTTCTTCATTTTTTTTTCTTTCCCTGAGGCACACTGATAATGTTAGTCAAGGTTTCTTGCATCAAAAAAATATGAATTATTTAGTTTTTCATGACCATTTTTCACCTTCTCTCAGACCCTTAAGTATTAAACAGACTTGTTTCGCTGCCTTGCTTTCAGACATCTATATATATGCCCTCTTCACTTACACTTACTCATAGGTCACAGGCTTGCCGTCAGGTTCAATTTAGTTTGCACCATCCATTTCTTCAGTAACAGAATCTTAGCAAAGCCTGAAGATCAGAACGAGCTGTTTTTGCAGCTTAATTTTAATAAATGCACTTTTATTAAAGTTTTAGTTTTATTAAACTTTTCTACTATTTTTACATTTAATTTACCTTTGGCGACAAAACAGAATACAATAAAATCCGAATTTTAGAATTTTTAGGATTTTAATATTGGCCTTTTATTGTTTATCTCCCATAACATTAGAATAATTATAAGCTGATTAATACTGGCAATAATTTTAATATTGGCGCATCCTTATTATATTTCAGTAGTTGTACTTGGAAGTCTCTTAAAGTTAAACACTGAAATATTGGCTTTTTTAAATTGTTTTTCTAGTTCCGTTTGTGGCTGCTTGGGCTTGGCTTCAGTTTGGCTTATGGAAGTATGTTCACGAAGATCTGGTGGGTTCACACGGTGTTCACAAAGAAGGACGAGAAGAAAGACAAGAGAAAGGTGAGTAGAAAACCAGGGTTATTATTGCTAACACAACTAAAATATTAGTTGACTTCAAAAACTAATATTAAAATGAACACAAAAAAAAAAAAAAATATATATATAAATAGTATCTAAGTGGTACTAAAATAAGACTGTGTGAGGTTCATTTGAAGTGTTTCAAGTCAAACTATCTGTCCTTTTAAACCCTCACAGGGATTTACTCTTCACTTGTCGTGTCAAGGACTTTCAGTATGCTGCTGGAATGATCAATATATCATAGTGGAATTGTTGTTCTTTATAAAGTATATATCTCGTTCCTCTCTGTTATCATCATTAGATCTCCATCTCACTTCCACTGCCTCTCTGGCCTAGCCACCGTCTCTCTGTCTGATCTCATAGAGATGGGTCCCCCGTTGTCCTTGAGCATCCTTAAACAGCACATTTATCATACAGCACAGCTCAATGAGCCCTCCATACAGCCCTATGAACCAGCAGTCACTCCATCACCACAAACACACTGCAAAAGATAGTTTACAATCGTTATGTTTGATTTTTTTGTAACACTTTACAATATGGTCCCATTTGTTAATGTATAAGTTAACACCAGTTAACAATGAGCAAGACATTTTTGCAGTATTCATTAATCATGGGTAACGTTAGTAAATACATGTACATTTGTTTATTGTTCATTTCAGCCCACAGTGCATTCAATTTATCAATAAATGTTGAAATTAACAATAATTAAGAGTTAATGAAAGCTATGCAAATATGTATCATTGTTAGTTCATGTTAACTAATGTAGAGTATCTTAAAGGTTATTTTTATAAAAATTATGAATCTGTACATATACTTCACTAAATTGTGATGGATTATGCTTAACAAAATTAAAAAAAGTTTTGTTTTCTTAATTTGTTTTCTCAATTAAATGTATCTTATTTTAAGGATGTTTCAATATTTTACGGAAAGACTAAACAATATTAAGAAAGTGATGTTTTGAAGTGCAAAAGATAGAGATAAAGACAGAGGAGAAAGGTATTTTCAAGTACATAATGCCTTTTATTGAGCATTCATGAACGTCCATAGTGGTGGAGAGGAGCTTGTCATGAGCCCCTGTGGAGAGCTCTCTCTCTCTCTCTCGCTCTCTTTCGCTCGCGCTCTCTCTATCTTCCTCTACACAAAGAAAGAATTCAGAGATTGAGAAATGATCTGTGATGTGCAGTGGGGCATCGAATTGACAGCTTAGTCATTTTCAAACGTGCTTCTTTTGACTGGGTATTGAGATTTTTTTTATGTTAAAAAGAAAAGTAAAAAACAAACAAACTGAGCATCAGTAAGTTTGTTTGAAGTGGATTCTTCAAAGTCATTGTCAGGGATACAAAAGGGAAATTTTGGAATAAAGAATAGTTTCAGAATTTATTATAGACCATAAGACAGAAAGAAATATTTGGGACAAACATTCTATTTAAATACAGAGGAACTCGTGATGGAGAGTTTATGGTGTGAATTGTCATGAAAATGTCCCCTCAACACATTCAAAACAAGTTAAATACCTCAGAAAAAGTCTCATGAAATGCCAAAAAAACAGAACAGAAAATAATTTAGACTTGTTTGTAAAGACATACTTAAGATGAAAGCCTATGGGGAAACTGTCTATTGTGAAAGTATAGCCACAAGACTAACCAATCTTTTTTTTTTTTAATTAATACTTTTATTTAGAATTAGCACATTAAATTGATAAAAATGACAGTAAAAACATTTACCCTACATTGTTACAAAATATTTTTGTCAAAACAAATGGTGGTATTTTGAGCTTTCTAGCAAATAATCAAAGACTCTTCGCTCTCAGAGATAAGGTACAAAAGCTGTCATGGGGCGGTACCTTTTCAAAAGGTATTTGTACCTAAAAGGTCAATATTGTTACTTTAAAGGTACATATTAATACCTAAAGTGTATACAGTGGCATGCGAAAGTTTGGGAACCCCTTGTAGAATCTGTGAAAATGTGAATAATTTTAACTAAATAAGAGAGATCATACAAAATGCATGTTATTTTTTATTTAGTACTGTCCCGAGTAAGATATTTTACATAAAATATGTTTACATATAGTCCACAAGACAAAAAAATAGCTGAAATTATTCAAATAACCCCCTTCAAAAGTTTGTGAACCCTTGGTTCTTAATACTGTGTGTGGTGACCTGGATGATCCACGACTGTTCTTTGGTTTTGGGATGGTTGTTCATGAGTCCCTTGTTTGTTCTGAACAGTTGAACTGAGCACTGTTCTTCAGACAAATCCTCCACGTTCTGTAGATTCTGCAGTTTTCCAGCATTTTTGCATATTTGAACCCTTTCCAGCAGTGACTGTATGATTTTGAGATCCATCTTTTCACACTGAGGACAATTGATGGACTCAAACACAACTATTAAAAAAGGTTCAAACATTCACTGATGCTCCAAAAGGAAACACGATGCATTAAGAGCTGGCTGTTGAAAACTTTTGAACAGGATGAAGATTTCCAACTTTTTTCTTTTGTTGAAATATATATTTTTTTCCATTTAGTACTGCCCTTCGGAAGCAACAGAAGATACTTGCATGTTTCCCGGAAGACAAATTAAGTACAATTTACCTTGATCTTCAAATTCAAAAAGTTTTCAGATAAGTGGAGAACTCAGGACTTATAAAGGGACAAACGAATGAGCTAAACAGGATAATTAATCAAACACAGGTGATAAGACTTAACGATAATGAACTAATGAACAGAAACAAGAACAGGAAAAACCAAATAAGGGCAAACGGAACTAAACAGAAACAGATATGTAACAAAAGGATGATTGAAGCACCTTTAGAGCTTAATATAAGCACTTGAACAAAAATGCAAGCTTAAAATTTTTGCTTGTAACCCCCCTAAATGTCCATTTCTAGTACATTATTGTTAATTTTTTCAAACCGAGGCATGAGTCAAAGTTCTCTGGTAATCAATAGCTGGTCATATATAGAGCTTAACTTATTTTAAACCCCGAAAATTCCTTGAATCAATTGTCTGGCTATGCGTGAGTTCTTTCATGTTCGCTGTTGTGAAGGTGTGTTTGAGGTTTATGAGCGCTCAAAAGTAACGATAAACAATACGAGTCACAGAACATAAACACTTTTTATGTCGCTCCTTAAATAAATGCTTTTTATGTTTAATTGCTCACAAACGCCAGCCCAGCTACAAAAAAAGAGAGTGAGTATTGATTTTGTTGTAGTGTTATGGTCTCAGCTGAAATCCATTAAAGACACTTTCCTTACTTAAACCATAAAGCACGGCCACCGTGTGGCGGATTGAATTGGCATCCTGATAATGGGCCATTGTTTCTCCTTCAAGCTCTCTGCACTTACGCTCTATATGATGTCATGAATCACGGCGCAAGCTGTGTCTTTCACTGTCCTGGATGGAAAGTTGATTCACTGGTCCTTTTATATCCCAGCAGCACCTGGAGCCCTGGAAGCTCTATGCCACTGTGGGAGTCCTGCTGGTTATCGACATCCTGTCCCTTATGATTTGGCAGATTGTGGATCCCCTGCACATCACAGTGGAGGTATGGCAGCGCTCAGTTTTTGTGTTTTTTTGAATAAGGCACAGTTGGATTTATTATGTTTGGCCTCAAGGTGCATATAAGCAAACTGTTGAATGAGCTGCTGTTCTGTTTCTCTTTCTATCTGAGCAGAAGTTTACTAAAGAAGCACCTAAAGGGGATGTGGATCAGCTGATCGAGCCTCTGCTGCAGCACTGCAGTTCAGAGAAGATGAACACATGGCTTGGTAAGAACTTCTCTGGGTTTGACACTGTATTTGTTCACGTTGCATCCAGTTCTGATTTGGGTTTTTTGTCAAATGTAAATGCTTACACTCTTTAAAATAAAGGTTCCATATTGGCATGATGGTTCCATGAAAAACCTTTAACATCAATGGAACCTTTCCATTCTACAAAAGGATCTTTATAGTGGAAAAAGGTTCTTTAGATTTTTCAAATGTTCTTTACACTAAGAAAAAAAAGGTAATTTTAAGAAGTGTTCTCTGAAAGGTTCTTTGGGGAACCCAAAATGGTTCTTCTATGGCATCACTTCAGAAAAAATCTTTTGAAACCTTTATTTTTAATAGTGTAGAGTTGCATTTTATACATTTTATCAGTTAATGCATTTCCTGACATTAGTGTAGCAGTAGTTCAAAAACCTGCTTTTTATTTACCAACCACTTGTAGTCCAGTCTAACCCGGCACTATCTGTGCTGATTTCAGGCATATTTAAATTAAGTCGGTTTTGTAGAAAACAGGCGGTAAACAGAATTTTCTTTGAAAGAGATGTTTGTGTATATTTCCTAGCGATCATGCTGGTAGTGATTCATCAAACGATGATTAAATGATATGTCATAAGCGGTGTATATCCAGATGCGCAGTGCAGTCAAGCACCCTTAAGACATTTTAAAAACACACTGGTAGAGTGATGCTGCATATTTCCAGTAACGTACGACAGATTCCCTTGTGAAAAAGAAGTGAACTTAATTATTTTCAGTGTGCAATTGTAGTGTACTTTAAATACTTTACAGTATTTTTAAGTAAATATTTGTAAGTATATTTTAAATGTAAAAAATAACTGTGCAGAAAATATAATAAATTAAACGACCACTTGTGTTCTTAAAAAGAGTACACTTTCATGACTGTTTCTTAACTTTTTGTAATAATGTAAAATTAAATCATTATCTTTTAGAAATCTTGTTTTCTTTTTAAAGGACACTTATTATGAGTGTTGACTAACATACTAAAGCACAGAAGTATTTGATTATAACTGGAACTGTGTGTTATTCAGTATTACATTTAAAGTTTTTATATTTTAAATGTACTAAATTGCAACTTCATTACAAATGTGTAATTACAAATATATTAAAATGACAGGAGTTTCAGTAGAGATGACATTAGTTTATTAGTATTAGTTTGCCATAAATGTTTGTCAGTACATTCAGCAGTATTTTAACCGCATTTCAGGTGAAGTAATTGTGAAATTACATATACAGTACATAAGTCCCACTTAAGTGATTTAAAAAAGCATTAATTGCATTTAATATACATTTAAACCATAATACATTTTCACTTAATTGCATGTAATAAACATGCAATTAAGTGTCTGAAAACATTACAGTCACTTCACACTTGAGTTACAGCTATATTTTTTTAAAGTATGCAAAAGTATAATTCTTTTTCACAAGGTTTAAGTTAGTCTGCTGCGTCCTTAATGACCTAATGCTCAGAACTGACCCACAAGACAAGATAGCATGCAAATTGTGGTCAGCGTTACTTTTTGACCATGTTTGTGTCATTATCTGATTTGCATAAGTCCTATATTAAATCAGATACTAAAACAGCACAGACGGTGCATGCAAATAAATGAGACTAATAGCTCTTTTTTGTTATGATCTTGTCATGGTGTTGGACACACAAAAAAAGCTGCTGTCTGAGCAAAGCCTATAAACCTGTGAGTGAAAGTGATTTAATGAAGGAACCCCAGTGGTTTCGACCTTCTGCCTCTCCTCAGGTGTTTCCTACTTGTAAGTGTTTAACTAATTAAACAAATTAATTGCTACCTTTTTGAGACAAATTGGACCGACCTTGCTCTTCCAGTTACGGTCAGTAAAATGAGCCTTCAGTGTATTCTTCAGGCAAAGTCCTTGAGAAACGAGCACAGCTGCCCATAAACAGACCTGTCATGCAAATACTTTCTGTCATAACAGTTTCTCTGCATAAACCATTTAGGGCATTTGGTCCAAGGACGCATGGATGGCAGTGTCCTTTCACGACATCTGGAAGAGAAAAGAATTGATCGCACACACAGAACTAAAACAAACCACATATAGCAGAGTTCTCAGTGAGATCATAAAGTTTGGTGTGGATGAGAGGGATGAATGGTTAGATGCAGACAAAAGTCATGGGAGCAGACAGCGCCTGCGACTGACTGATTACCCTGTCAGTGTGATAATGTCCACCTATCATGTTTGCATTGGCCTGAATTCATCAAACTGGTGGAAATGGATGGACTAATTACATAGTAAACAGCTCACCCACTCAGGTAGCACCATTTTTGGTCACATCCAAAGCCAAATGAACCTGAAATGACTTGAAATGATCATCTGAGAGTGAGCTGGTTTTTAGCAAACACTCAGTTAAATTAAATCTGCACCCCTCCCGTCTGCGACCTTCATTACACCAGCGGTGTTGACGAGGATTTAATGGTCAGACAAGAGGGTGATGATGAATAATAGACAAGCAACAGCCAGTAGTAACAAATAAAAGCTCAATAAAATATGCATGATGTTGTTGTATATTGTTTTTGAAGCACTGTAAAAAAAAAACAAAAAAAAACATAAACTTGATGAGAATTTGATTTGGCTTGATTTAATAAATATTACAGTAATTTACACTATCATTCCAAAAGTTTGAGATTTTGAACGATGTTCTCCAAAGCTGCATTTATTTGATAAAAAAATACAGTAAAAAGAATAATAATGTGAAGTATTATTACAATTTAAAATAACTGTTTTCTATTGTAATATATTTTAAAATATAATTTATTCCTGTGATGTAAAGCTGAATTACTCCAGTCTTCAGTGTCACGTGATCCTTCAGAAATCATTCTAATATTCTGATCTGATATTTGATGCTTAGTAAATATTTCTTAATATTATCAATGATGAGGACAATTTAAAAGCAGTGTGAAAACTGTGATGCATTTTTTTCAGGATTTTTTGATTAATTGAAAGCTTAAAAGAACAACATTTATTTGAAATATATATTTTTTATAACATTATAAAGGTCTTTACTGTCATTGTTTTGTCAATTTACTGATAATGTAACAGCTATTGTCACCATGCTTTACAACAAAATTAACAAAAGACCTCAAACTTTTGAACAGTAGTGTAAATAAACAAAATATACAATGTCCAGTTATTTTGGTATATTATAAACTAGAAAAAATAGATATAATAAATATATAATCTCTGCTTTATTTGTTTGTATGGCTGAACAAAGCAAATCTGGCACATCAATAGTGCTCATCATCTAGGAAAAAAAAACTATCATCTACCTCATACGGACAGTGTCATTTGCACACAATATTGTCATTTGCACACAACACTTTCTGTATCTTGATATCTTATCATATTTTATATTTATTATTTTTGTGATTGCTGCTCATGTCACCATGTTCAACCTGTTTGCACATTCCCCCTCCCGTACAGTCATGCTTATCTTAATATTTAATTCTACAGCATACTGTCATGCACATTCTCTTATACTTATATTTTATATTCTGTGCTTTATATCTTATTTTTTATTCATTTTATTTTATGCATACTTCCCTTGTGTTGTATTCTTCAATATTTGCACTGTCCATGGAGCGGACCTGACTCACATTTCACTGCTGGTTATACACTCTCTATATAGTCGTGTATGTGACAAATAAAACTTGAAACTTGTGCTGAAGTGATTTGGGAGGGAACAATGATAAGGACGATAAGGATGTTTGGAAACCTGTTTATTATTTTTCTCTCCGTTTTGTCTTTTAGGTGTCGTTTATGGCTATAAGGGTTTACTGCTGCTTCTGGGAATTTTTCTGGCTTATGAAACCAAATCTGTGTCCACTGAAAAAATAAACGATCATCGAGCTGTTGGGATGGCCATCTACAACGTCTCTGTGAGTGTTCGTCTTTTTATACTTATCCCTCTGGACATTTTAAGAGCGTCTTGGGTGACATTTGAAATGTCAGTCGTCACCCAAATATTGTCCAATTAAAAGGTAGAACTGTTTGGCTGACGTGACTGAAATAGCACCGCGTTGGTTTTTTTCCTTTCGTTGCTCAAGCTTAGTTGGGAGTTGGCGTGTGAATTGGACGCAGCGTCCGTCTGGAGCTGTTGTGTGTCACAACACACTCATAAGCAGGAAGAACATGCCTGGAGCTCTTCAGTGTGGCTCTGCTAGATTTGATGGAAGTGAAATGTCTGAGCCTGCCATCTCGAATGCTGTCCAGAGCTTTCCAGAGGACAGGGAAAGGGGGGAAAAAGAGCTTCCCCTCATCACCGGGAATAAGCGTGCACGTCAGTTTGATGGGACTGGAGCTCTAAAGTAGTTAGAAAACTCAAGTAAAGTGGTCCCTCAGTAATGCTGAAAGTTGTTTGTTTTTGCACATCATCTCGTCTGTTCCGCTTTAGCATTTCAGTGCTGCCCCACGGCTCACGAGTCAGGAAAGCAGCGCGTACCAAGCTGATAACGCACTCAGTGTGGAGGGTAAATACACAGGAATCTACTTTCATTTGCCATAAAGACTTCTGGTCTGTTTTCTATGGCAAAGGCCGATTGGAAATAAATCATAAAGCTTTTGTCCATCAGCTTTTTCATTGTAAGCTTTTAATTTGAAGCAGTGTGTCTCTCTTCATCTCGGCCTCCGAGGATTATCTATTATACACTGAACCCAATTTAAGCTCAAATTGAGGGAGAGACTTTAGATCAGCAAGGGGCCGAATTTTGCATTTTAATCTTTTCTCTCTCGCTCTCTTTTTTCTAAGTCGCTGGCCGACTCCTGGCCCTTAGCAAATGCCCATTCTGCTAAAGAAATGATTTCAGATGCCATCTGCCATGCCATTACGAACTCCATCACTTTTTAGAATTTCAGCTGCTACGAGGACAATAATAAAGACAAGAGCGCTGCAGTTCACAGCAAACTGATAAGATTTATTGAACTCATATTCTGAGGACTAGTTAGAAAGACACCCGAATCAAGAAACAGAATGCATGGAAGTTTTTGACATATTATTTATTTGGAAGAGCCCATGTACAATATTAAACATAAATGTTTTAATTTGATGTTTAATTTGATTCGCAGGTCACCATTAATAACATCCTCTCAGTAAAATAACATAGAATAATTTATGCATGATGCATACAATATATTGTACATAAGTCATAAATACTTTAATGTATTTATATGCTCATAATAAACATATTTTATAGCATATTAAAGTTTATAAGAATAGTGCACCCAACAATAAACCTGATGAAATAAACAGTGAAGAACAACTTAATTTAGTTTTTTCCTCACTCAAAGCTAGAATGTTAACTTTTATCATGCATGTATGTTATTTTTATGGATAATTCACCCAAAAATGAAAATTCTGTCATCATTTACTCATCCTCAAGTTGTTCCAAACCTGTATTTTTCTTCAGTTGAACACAAAAGAAGATATTTTGAATACTGGGAAACCAAACAGTTTCTGGTCACCATTGACTTCCATAGTATTTATTTTTTCCATACTATAAAGTTTACCCACACTTAAAATATTGTCTTTTGTGTTTAACAGAAGAAATAAGCTCATATGGATTTGAAACAACTTGAGGATGAGTAAATAATAACAGGATTTTCAGTTTTGGCTGAACTATCCCTTTAAATGCCAATATATATTCATTATTTAAAATTTCTTCTTTCGTGTTCCACAGAAGAATTGACAGTCATATGGGTTTGAGCATGACTAAATAATGACATACTGCAAATCCCGCCATTATTTACTCACCCTTGTGTTGTTTCAAAGTCATATGACTGTCATTCTTCTTTGGAAGATGAAAGAAAATATTTTAAAGATCGGCTTGCTGCTCTTTTCCATTCAGGATTCACTTACTGTTTGCATTATTTAGCATGGCCGTGCATTTTAAGCTAAAAGCGTGCAGGTTTTCATACATCATTACTGCTCTGTCATGGTGTGATTCAAATGGGCTCTGTGAAAGCCGTAGGCTACTGCTGTGAGTCCAGCTGTAAACCGCTTTGATTTAGAGAGACTGCTTTGCACTTTTTGCCTTGTCCAAATAACTGATGACCCTGCAAAAAAAGATCACCTCTGTTGATGCCAGACAACATTTTCTTTTTGTTAGCTTGGATAAGATTTTACTGGTTTTGTGAGAAATGACTGACTGATGATCAATATTTATTGATTCATGCTTCTTTCGCTTCTGGCTTCTGTTTTCCTCTCCTTTCCTTTCATATTTTTTTTTGTTATATGAACACATTATAAACGATCTTGTAAATGTATTATCATGCCTTCATCATTTATTTTTGTTACTTTTCAATAGCCATTCATGAATATACTTTCTTACTAAATGTTGAATGAATAGTCATTTATGCATATACTTTTTTACTTTATACATCAACTTAATTGCTAAATGTTGTCCCATACCCAGACTTGCAATCATAAATTATGAAAATCTGTTATAAAAAACTGTTAAATAATTAGAAAATAATTAGAAACCATTTTAATATTTATTGTGTAAACATTTATAAGGAAAAGTCAAAGTAAATATCATTTGAGAAATTTGTATATTTATATATAAATATACAAATGTATATACAGTGGGTACGGAAAGTATTCAGACCCCCTTAAATTTTTCACTCTTTGTTATATTGCAGCCATTTGCTAAAATCATTTGTTCATTTTTTTTCCTCATTAATGTACACACAGCACCCCATATTGACAGAAAAACACAGAATTGTTGACATTTTTGCAGATTTATAAAAAAAAAAAAAACTGAAATATCACATGGTCCTAAGTATTCAGACCCTTTGCTCAGTATTTAGTAGAAGCACCCTTTTGATTTAATACAGCCATGAGTCTTTTTGGGAAAGATGCAACAAGTTTATTTGGGGATCCTCTGCCATTCCTCCTTGCAGATCCTCTCCAGTTCTGTCAGGTTGGATGGTAAACGTTGGTGGACAGCCATTTTTAGGTCTCTCCAGAGATGCTCAATTGGGTTTAAGTAAGGGCTCTGGCTGGGCCATTCAAGAACAGTCACGGAGTTGTTGTGAAGCCACTCCTTCATTATCTTAGCTGTGTGCTTAGGGTCATTGTCTTGTTGGAAGGTAAACCTTCGGCCCAGTCTGAGGTCCTGAGCACTCTGGAGAAGGTTTTCGTCCAGGATATCCCTGTACTTGGCCACATTCATCTTTCCCTCGATTGCAACCAGTCGTCCTGTCCCTGCAGCTGAAAAACACCCCCACAGCATGATGCTGCCACCACCATGCTTCACTGTTGGGACTGTATTGGACAGGTGATGAGCAGTGCCTGGTTTTCTCCACACATACCGCTTAGAATTAAGGCCAAAAAGTTCTATCTTGGTCTCATCAGACCAGAGAATCCTTCAGGTGTTTTTTAGCAAACTCCATGCGGGCTTTCATGTGTCTTGCACTGAGGAGAGGCTTCCGTCGGGCCACTCTGCCATAAAGCCCCGACTGGTGGAGGGCTGCAGTGATGGTTGATTTTCTACAACTTTCTCCCATCTCCCGAATGCATCTCTGGAGCTCAGCCACAGTGATCTTTGGGTTCTTCTTTACCTCTCTCACCAAGGCTCTTCTCCCCCGATAGCTCAGTTTGGCCGGACGGCCAGCTCTAGGAGGGGTTCTGGTCGTCCCAAACGTCTTCCATTTAAGGATTATGGCGGCCACTGTGCTCTTAGGAACCTTAAGTGCAGCAGAATTTTTTTTGTAACCTTGGCCAGATCTGTGCCTTGCCACAATTCTGTCTCTGAGCTCTTCAGGCAGTTCCTTTGACCTCATGATTCTCATTTGCTCTGACATGCACTGTGAGCTGTAAGGTCTTATATAGACAGGTGTGTGGCTTTCCTAATCAAGTCCAATCAGTATAATCAAACACAGCTGGACTCAAATGAAGGTGTAGAACCATCTCAAGGATGATCAGAAGAAATGGACAGCACCTGAGTTAAATATATGAGTGTCACAGCAAAGGGTCTGAATACTTAGGACCATGTGATATTTCAGTTTTTCTTTTTTAATAAATCTGCAAAAATGTCAACAATTCTGTGTTTTTCTGTCAATATGGGGTGCTGTGTGTACATTAATGAGGAAAAAAAATGAACTTAAATGATTTCAGCAAATGGCTGCAATATAACAAAGAGTGAAAAATTTAAGGGGATCTGAATACTTTCCGTACCCACAGTATATATATATATATATATTCATGCTATGTGTTTTGTAATGTTTTTTTTATTAGTTTTGGTCTTTTTTTATTTACTGTGCTTTAATTCATTTTTATTTCAGTTTTAATTTTAGTTATTTTAGTACTTCAAATTAAGGCAACATTTCTATTAAGTTAAGTTTTTCATCTCACATTTTATTATTTATTTTTTAATTTTATTTAATTTTACTTTTATTTTATTATTTCATTTCATTTTAGTATTTTATTTAATTATTTCAATTATTGGAAACAATATTTTTTATAGTTTTACTTAGTGCTGGGCGGTATACCGGTTCATACCGAATACCGGTGTTTATTTTTCTTATGATATGAATTTTTTAAATACCGCAATACCGGTGTCATTTAAATAATGTTCGAAACGCGACACTGTTTGAGGGGGGTCCCTTGCACTGTGACAAGGACACAGCTCTATGTGTTACTGAGCGTGAACGTTCCGAAACTGAAGCTGTAGAACTAGTAGAACGTGATGACACAGAAGAACTCCTCCACAATATCCACCACCCCCTGCCATCAGCTCCCACGTCTCTCACACACCAGCGCGACTTCAGCACTATATTCAGCAACTTTCAGACCCTTTTAGCGGCTTTTTTCCATAGAATATACAAACTGACAAACCTAGCGACTTGGTTTGGTTGGAAGATGTCTCCAGTGCTGCCCTGCGAGCACGAGGTCTGACTCTCCCGGCGCAGTGTCGCCTCTCTCGGCGTCTGTTCTGTGCAGTGAGCGGCAGAGAAGCAGTGCATTCAGCTGGCTGCACCGCAGCAACTCGTCAGTAAATGAGTACAAAACAGCTTTTCCAAGCACCTGCCGCTTACTGACTGTTTGGAATTATAAATATGAGCATAGTTCGTCTGTTAATATTATGCACTTTTTTGGTTATTTTTTTTGTTCTCAGACGCAGGCAGTGTGCTGCATGAGACAAAAAAGTAATATAGCCAAAACCACCGCATAGCCGCTCTTTAGTGTAACGTTAGATGCATGTTGATTTTATCAGACGATGTCACGATTTTAAATGAGACTCCTGGTTAACATGCATTAATGGGTCGTGTTTAGTCACTATTTAGTGTGGAATTTGTCTACAATATTTGCTCATCATGACAGTAAAATAGGGCATTCTAAGTCAATCTACTGCAGTTTTTCCTCTCTCAATCAGTAGAAAATGTGGTTAACACCCGGTCATACATGAAAAAAATAAATACCGTCATATACCGTGAAACTGGTATAATTTTGAAAAATACTGTGATATAAATTTTTGGTCATACCGCCCAGCACTAGTTTTACTTAACAGTAACGACACTGTTGGACATTGTCAGTAGACAAATTGAAGAAATGAGGGGGTGAAAAGTGTTATGTAAACATCCATAGTTAAAGACACTTGTATCTGTGATTCTTTATCTCTCTTTCAGGTGTTGTGTATGATAACGGCTCCCGTCACCATGATTCTGTCATCTAAGCAGGACGCCTCGTTCGCCTTCGCCTCGCTGGCCATCATCTTCTCCGTCTACATCACTCTGGTTGTCCTCTTCGTCCCTAAGGTACAACAGAAGATCATTTTCTCAAAACAAGAAGGAGCACTAATGTAAATATTGCATTACAGTGATGAATATTAATGATAGATAACTAGAGCAGGGGAAGGAGTGATCAAAGAGGCGTGTAAATGTGTGACATATTCATCTCTCTCAGCGGTCTGCTCGTGAAATCTTAAAGCACGCTGAGTGACGATGTTATGGAGATGTGGTGTAATCAGTGTCAGCAGAGGAGACAGGTGTTATTACACGTCTCAGGAGAATATGAAAGAGATGAAAGTAAAAACATAAAGTACTTTTGTTCAACAGCCAATAAGAGCTGCTATGTACACAGAGAAAGAAGACCAGTGTTGTTTTAGTATTATTTTTATACTATTACAGTTTTTATTAATATTTTGAATTAGCTTTTATGTTTAAATTTTCAGTTATCATTTTAAATTGAGTTTAATTTAGTTACATTTAGCACTTTACCCATCCATTTTCAGTCTGAAGAATGAATTGAGCAATCCAAGCAATATCAGTCACCATTTTTAACCTGATCTCTTTGAGTTATTCTTTAATTGGACTGCTAAAAGGCTCTCAATGCAAAATTAAATTACAATTTTAAATAACAGTTTTCATTTCTAAGATAATAACTCTAAGACTCAATAAGTATAGTCTAATTTTATTTGAACTCATAACTGCTGACTGTTTTATTTGTTATTTTTTATTACTTTTATTATTTCTGTTGTTGCCTACTGCTTACCTCTCGCATACTATTTTTAAAAAGTAGTATATAGAAGGCTGTATGTATTCTGGTATATTCCGTCAACATGAATCTCGTCTGTAGTTATACCTCGTGTGGTGTGTTTGTGTGTTTGGTGCAGATGCGGAGGCTTATCACTCGTGGTGAGTGGCAGTCAGACCAGCAGGAGACCATGAAGACCGGCTCATCCACAAACAACAATGATGAAGAGAAATCCCGCCAGCTGGAGAGAGAGAACAAAGAGCTGCAGAAGATCATCCAGGAGGTTCTGTGTCACCTTCACGTTCTCCAGCACACTGTTGAGGATGTCTGATAAACACCATACTGAGCACATTTCAGAACTGAATTGAGAATACCTTTAATTTTATTTAGAATGTGTATTGGAGTAGTAACAATGCAGAATTGTGCTTGTTATTAGAGGAACAAAAATTCAAGGAAAAGTATATGTGCTGTAAGTGTAGTTTTCAATAGTACATTACATTTCATTTTATATATAATACATTGTAATTTTATGGACCATGGTGGAAAATCACTTCATATTCCATGTAAATAACTGATGCTCTTGAAAAGATCAGTGGTATAATGTATGCCACTTTCATTCCCGGTTGCCTTAATCTGAAAGTAAAAACACCAAACACAGTTTCCAATGATTGTCTCTGCCTCAGAAATTGAACACTGAGATCTTAGACAGGGTAATGCACATAATAATCAGATAAATTGGAGATCTGGTGACAATCATCAAAATTTTAACATATGGCTTCCCCAAATATATTGTTCACTATATATACGTATTCATTACAGTACATAATATATTTTATATATTTATTAGTGCTGTCAAACGATTAATCGCATCCAAAATAAATGTTTTTGTTTACATTATATATGTATGTATACTGTGTATATTTATTATTTATATATAAATACACACACATACAGTATATATTTTTAAAATATTTACATGTTTATACATTTATATATTCATATTATTATATTTTATATTATATCTACATATATTTAATATATAAACGTAACATATTTTTCTTAAATATATACATGCATATGTTTGTATTTATATATACATAATAAATATACACAGTATACACATTATGTAAACGAAAACTTTTATTTTGGATGTGATTAATCGCGATTAATCATTTGACAGTACTAATATTTATCTAATTTTCATGAAAATGAAGCTAATATTACTAATATAGAATTGCCATTTCACCATGGCAACAAAAAAATATTAGTAGAATTAATGGACTATGGAATTTGTAGTTTATTATCAGTAGACTTGAGCTGTAAAAGATCAATAGATTATATGGATTCCAAATTTAATGTCAAAAATTATTTTTTTAATTATCTGAAAACAATGTGGTAGATATTTTTTGGTGTTGTTTTGACAGTAATGAGCTTGTTTTAAAGAAACCTGATGAGAAAAATGTCTACATACGAAGGAGTAAATCAGCACAGTTAGTCAGAATTAATTGTATAATAAATGCATTTTGTTGCAACATTTCTGGCATGCAGTAGAAACTTATTTTAGCATCATTTATATACTATTAGTATTTCTTAATATTTTCAATAGTATTAATTGTAATTTTAGTTTTAATATTTTTTGTAATTTTTGTCAGTTTTAGTAATTTTGCTGTGTTAGTTTAACTGTATTTTAATTCAGTTAGTCGCCCTCTATAAGTTGTCATCTAATATTTGTTTTTTTATTTTATTTCTGCTTTATTTCAATTGATGAAAAAATAAAATGTAATAGTTTTATTTAACAATAACAACACTGAAAGGAAATTCCCTTTTTGTGTTACTGTAATTTCTTTGAATTATGATTTAGCAAAATCCTCTTCCTGTCATTCCAGTTCAGCATCCTGCTGGTCGTGTGGCCAGTTCAATTCGAATTCATCTTCAAAAGGAGCTCATTCTTAAATTCTGAATTTGCCCCTATCCTGTCTCATACTAAAAATGTCATGAGAGCCGTGGCAGATTGTCATGTTTACTTTCATCTTCCTATTCTCAGTGGTTTTCATATCTTCACAGATAATATTTTTAGGCTCAACAGAAACTAGTTTCTCATTTCGCCTCATGTTTTCTCCCAACAGAAAGAGGAACGTGTATCAGAGCTGAGAAACCAGCTGTCAGAGCGACAGGCCCTGCGCTCCAGGAAACGAGCCACCTCCTCCAATCAGAACCACAGCACTCTTTCTCAGAACGATCCCAAGTCTCTCCTCCCGCCACCAGGATACCCCCTCCCTGCCTCCGACAACCACTCCCTCCCTCCCACCTTCTCCAACTCCTCCACCCTCTACCAGCCCGACAGCAAGATCAACCGCAACAACTGCCACGCCGGGCGACTGCAGCTCCTCTACAAGTGAGCCTGGAGGAACTGGGATGAAATACAAGCGGGGACACGGCGAACTGAAAGAGGGGAGAAAAACAAGCTATCATGATTCGCGGCCCACAATTTTCACCATCTCCGCCCAGCAGACGGCCTTGTTTGTTTCTTTTGTTTCCAACACTTGCTGTGATTCATGGGAGGTTATACACAGGAGGCTTGAGAATCTGGTTTTGATTGCATCATTTGATGTGTCACCGTATTTGAACCACACATGCTATGAACCATTTCATTGTTCAAATGAGTAACCCTCAGCTGATTTTGACTCGGAAAATTGTGGACGAATGATGACATGCTAAAAACGTCCGTACAAAAACATCATTCCCATTATTCCCTTAAAATACTAATATTTAGGACTTTATGAATATTGTAATACTATGAAGATGTTGCCGTTTTTATTGCAGTCTGCCAAGTGCTTAATATCAAATCGCGAGTCAGTGTGGTAATGACATGGAACATGTTTTACATTTACATTCATTCATTTGGCAGACACTTTTATCCAGTGCATTTTACAGTATATCTAATGTTTACATTTTATCAGTATGTGTTCCCTGGGAGTCAAACCCTTGATCTTAGTGTTGCTGGCATCATACTTGAACTGCGTTTGACTTCTGACTACTTCATATCCTGTTGTTAATCTACCAATTTTCCAATTTCAACATAATCTCATAAACATTTTTTTACAGCTGACAGTATTACGAAATGTCTCCAAGAACAACAGAATTTATAATTTCCTGTTTTATCAGCCCATTACCTCATTTTGAACTCACTTTTTAGGGATTCCTATCTTGCATCACAGTCATGATACCTCAGATCGTGTCGTTTGTTGAAGAGAGGTGTGATATTGCTTTTCTAAGTGATCAGACATGATTTTCACCAGGCAGGTGTAAAAATCCAATAAATCTACACTAAAGGAAGGACATTTATCTAAGAAACCCACCAGAATACCTTAGCAACTTCATAGCAACATCCTGCCAATTTAATGTGATTTTTGCATGGACAAAAATCACTCATAATTTCTTTATCAAAAATACTCTAGCTTTGCAATAAACTGCAATGATGTAATGAAATGATGTTGGTTTACTTATAGCCAGCTTTTCTCCCTGAGCATGCTGGGATAATATATTAACAGTCACAAGCTGTTGAAGGCGTTTGAAGTCTTTGTACAGAGGAGACATAATTTCATAACAGATTTGGTGGTTTTGTTTTTATTAGATCCCCTTGTCGCTGAAAGCTGCAGATTGAATCTCCCAGTATTGTAATGCAGTTTGCTTCTAAATGGCACCTGCCATATTGAAAGCGTCACAGGATGACATTGCAGATAACATTAAAAGTGCATTGTGCAACCATCTTTGTTGTGTGTTTGGCACACAGCAATGAAAAAGTTCATTAGTTCATTAGTTGAGCGTGCAATACGGTACTTTACTTGGACACGCACATTCACACACTCATCAGCTGCATTGTGTCACTCAAACCACACGTTACATTCCTGATTTAATCAAAAAACTGAAACCCTACTGTACAGTACATGATTTCTAAACACAGTATAGAGGAACTGTAATTCTTGGTCACCTCATCATGAATAAAATGCCAGTTTCCTGTCTGCAGCGCCCCCTAAATGACAGTCTTCAATGGCAGCTTTTCTCCACAGCTGTGTCTGTTTGACCCTTGTAAACTCTTGCTTTATCTCGGGGTGTGTGGCTTGGATTCATCAGCAGGACTGTACAGCAAAGTTTCCTCGGTTTCAGCTGGACTATAAATGGTTCATCTTGTCTGGCTCATTTCATTCTTTGTGGCAGCAAAGACTCTCTCTCATTTGGAGGGACGAGATGTACAGAAAAAAAATCCCTACAGGGACTATGAGAGTCATTTGTCTATTCATAAGTGCTTGTGACAATAGCACATTGCTCATTATTTTTGAGAACTGTTAATACCTCATAATATTTGGAATGTTGCTGCTGGTTTTGTCAAACATATATATGCTGTGTTTGGAATAGCATGCTAGTATACTACCCTTAGTGTAGTATATAGTATGTATAGTGGGTACAGTCTGTAGCAGAGTACCATATCCCACAATGAAATCTCTCAACATGCAATAGAATGAAACATTTGGGTTCACAAAGTAAAAATCCTGTTCAATTCCTTAATAGGGAAATTAGTTTTTTAATAGTAAATAAACCTTTAAAGACAGAAGTACTCTGAGCTACGAGGTTGATAATCTTTTGTTGAAGCCATCAGTCCATATTTCAACACATTTTTCAAATAATCATGCTTAACGGTGGAATTCCTTGTGAAAAACTACATTACCCATGATTCTGCAGAGAATCTCCACCAATCAGAGAACTGCAGCAAGTAAATTGCGCCAAAAGATCTCATGAAGCTCTGCAAATGATTTAGAGTCCGTTTACCCTGCACTCTTAAACTAATTAAATGTTTGTATGCATAATATGCACAATTTGCAATAAAAGTAAAATATATTGTTTCTATATCAACAGTCTATATATCTCCATCTTTTTAAATGCGTTTGTCATTTGCAGTGCTTCATGGGATTGTAGTTCTTTCCCATTCTTGTACCTTCGTCTTTTTGTCCAATTTTCAAATACTTTTTTGCTTCAAACCAAAAATTGTTGTGAAATTGTTGAAAAATGTTGTAATTCATCTCGTAGCTGGTTGGTTTGGTTCATGCCTTATAGTAAAGACATTTTTTAATCACTATGTTAAAAATGATTCAGAGAAATACTCCCAGAACCAATAAAGTTGGCAGTCACTGTTGCATTCTTTGAACCAATATTAAGCACCCAAAAGTTATATTTTTTAACGAGGCCTATTAAAATGCATATCAACCATATTTATTTTTCAAATGATATCTGGATGCAATTTACTGTTTGAAAAGTTTAGTATTGCATAATGCATACAGTTTGAGATACAGTATATATACTGGCAGTATAGTACTATACTTTGCTACAGTATACTAGTATTCCATTCCCGAACACAAATGGAGATTGAACTGTATCATGATGTCATCGATTTGGTGTGACATAAGCACTTGTGATTGGCTAAATGGTGGTGTGATGATTTACACAAACGCTGATACAAGATGACTCTCCGGGAATCCTGGGGAGGATGTCGTGGACATGAGTACAAACCCCACCATGGTGTTTATTATCGGCCTACTGTAATATTTTTTTCATCATTTCTCATCAAATAGTGGTTCAATAATAATCATGATAGTGATGTTCATGCAGACAATGATATGCACAAATGTTAATTGTGTAAATGTATTCTCTTACACAAAGTATGAAGTATATAAAGTCAAAGGTATTCGTATGTGGTATTGAAAATATATTTGTATTTGTACTATGATAGATTCTGAACAACGCTATTGGACTGGTGTCTATGGTGAAATAAATGTAGTTTTTGCTGCATTTTTTTAAAACTCTTCATCTCTTTGTGGTTTTTGTGTTTGATGAGTCACGTTGCACTCACAGAAGATACTTAATAATTGGAATTGCTTTATTACCCCTCAGGTACAGCGTAAGACTTGCCAGTTCATGATTTTGAAGCACTTCAGTCACCTTCAGCACTGACTGTGTGAATATGAGAAAACTGACATAATAAAAGAATATGATGTGCCATCTGATGGTATTTCAGTGGATGTCACGGTCAAAGGGGACTTCCAGAGTTAATGCCATTTCCATTTACACTTTTGAGATAGAGCATTGTTTGATGCTTTTTCTGTTTTCCAAACAAGTCTTCTGCATTTTAAAATATGGGTGCCACTTCTAGTTTTGGTAACTGCCATTCAGAAGAACTGAAACAAATAATTCAAATAATTAATAATGTTGCACTACAAATAATCAGTGTACATCAGTTTGACTGAACGAGCTGTACATTTTCTGTCATGCTCTATTTTAATTCCTCAGGAAAATAATTTAATGCTGGGTGTTTTATTTGTGACATTGGTATCACAAGAAAACCTGTGATGAGTGGGCTTTTTTATTTGTTTGCGACAATATACAGACAAGAAGACAACAGACACAACACTTTTTAATGAACGATATCCCATGAATAATTCACTACAATGCTCTAAGAATCTCTCATTTTTTCTACCAAATCATCACTCTCACTCGTGCTTTTAAACACCATTTTCTCCTTTTTTTTTTGACTTCTAATCCTTATTAGCAGTGTTTACTGGAATGTTTCTAAAGCAGGTAAAGGCATCATTTGTTGTCTGTCAAAATGATGGAAAGCACTTCCATCAATGTTCCAATTATTAAAAATTGTTGGTCAATGCACATACATTTGTTACATAATTATTCACTTCCATGTGTTACTACTACTTTGCATGTCTGTAATATTGCTGCAGGGGTTGTCTACTGAAAGTAATTTGTTAATACTTTCACACTTTTAAGTTTCCTTTTCATGTTGGATGGATGAGGAGAACTGCTAAAGGGATGACGTCATTTTGTTATTATCAGCCTGGTTCCCTCGACAAAAACCCAGAAGGATTTTTCCATTGGCTTTTGGATTATTAGGAAAAAAAGAACTGTTACCAACTAAAGTTTATGCCTAAATACAATCATGTAAAAAGATAATAGGCTGTAAACGAACTACACCACGGTGGCATTTACCTGTTCGGTGGGATGATGTTTAACGTTCCCAACAACCTCTGCAGTGTCATTTAACAACATGTTAGCAATTGCCTTTTTCAACACAAGTAAAAGCTATAAAAAAAGTCATAAAGGGGTTTTACTGATGTAGTTTATGTGGTTGAATAAAGTGTGAAAATAGCTTGAGCTTGTGTTCACCACAAACCTTATTTCAGGCACTTCACCAAAAACCTATAAAAAAAAAAACATTGATTTCAACCAGAAGTG
Organism: Aspiorhynchus laticeps; assembly: GCA_023376895.1. Taxonomy (NCBI): domain Eukaryota; kingdom Metazoa; phylum Chordata; class Actinopteri; order Cypriniformes; family Cyprinidae; genus Aspiorhynchus; species Aspiorhynchus laticeps. The sequence goes on along the minus strand of CM041817.1, from coordinate 21,835,384 downwards.
CTTAAAGGGATAGTTCACTTTGAAATTAAAATTTGGTATCTATCAGCTTACCCCAAGGGCATCCAAGATGTAGGTGTCTTTTTTTTCTTCAGTAGATCCAATTTTGATGTTTTTAGGTCAAACCATTCTAGTCTGTCAGTCATATAATGGCAGGTATAGGTCACTGTCTCTATAAGAGGGAAAAAGAACATGCACAGAGAAATCCAAATTAAACAATTCCCCATCGTAACTACACATTGATGGCCTAAGACACGAAACGAGCAGTTTGTGTGAGAAAACGAACAGTATTTATATCGTTTTTTACCTCTTGTACACAACCATGTCCAAGTGATCTGAGTGCGCACACGCATCCGGTGTGTGACGTGTGTGTGGAAAATACTTGTGTACAGAGTAGACAATTCAAACTTTTAGTTAAAAAGCAGCATTTACAGTTAACTCTCTTTTAATAGATGCTGATTGAATTTTCAAGCACACACCTATAAAAACATAGCATTACTATTATGAATCCAATTGATATTTGATGGCAGATTATAGTTGTAAGCATATTAAAATTACACCATAATGTAGCCTACATTATCCCTCAATGCCTCAAACACAAGTTTTTCCACTGTATTATGTCACAAAACCCACTGATTTTATTGCTCCTCAATCATTGTTGATTAATAATAGTGATAAAGTGATAAAACATAGTGATAAAACATGTATAGTCTGAATGCACTGTAAGTCGCTTTGGATAAAAGCGTCTGCTAAATGCATAAATGTAAATGTAAATGTAATAAGAGTAACAGATAGGCCTGAAGTAACCGCAAAAATGCCCACTCTACGTGAGTGTTCCCTGGAGGGGAGTTTCCCCTCACCGAAACCACACACTTTTCTCTGATGAGGAAACCGTGTCAGCGGAAACATGCACATGGAGGGGTTTGCAAATGCACGACTGAAATGCAATTTCCCTTGTACCCTGCTTTCTAATTTTAAATACAAATATCTTGATGGCTGAGGGGACTATAGTTTTTGCAGAGATATTTCATCACAACCAATGTTTCTTCTGCAGTAACCTCTGCACAACCAATGTTTATACCCTCAGTAGCCTAATATCAGAACCAAAAACAAAAGCGGATTACAGACAAAATGCAAATTGCACATCAGAATTAAATAGAAAGATTTATTGCATGATTGAATTTCATTACAGTAGCATTATTTTAATAAATAACTAAATAAATAGATAGATAAATAAATAGGCTACACATAAATACACATAATATTAACATTAGCATTACATGTTCAATAAACAAAAAACTTTATTTAATTTTTTTTTAATAAATAAATAATTTGGATTGCTTTAATTCAGCATTCAAGCTGAAAATGCCCATGATTTCCTGCTCTGATATCTGGATCTGATCCATAAGAGTTAGATCCAAATAGATTTGACCTGTTTTAATATAAAACATCGACTAGGGGTCATTTCAGTCTTATCAGTGTCATTGCATTGGAAGTGCAGCATACTGCTTTCCTCCCCACAGGTTTCCATTCTTTCCATACTTTACGCTTGACATCCAGCTACACTGTAAAACATGGAAAATGTACTGGTCATTTTCTGCCAGGACATTATCCATTAATTTTACGTACAAGTATAAAACACAATGCAATGCAGTGCAAAAAACAGGTAAACACTTATATCATAAAGCAAACACTCCAAAAAAGGTCTTTCCGTTTTCGTTTTCGACGTGGGGCAGGAGTTCTGTGGTGGTTTTGGTGTGCAGTTTGTCTCCAGCTCGCAGGTTGAAGGCCGCACCGAGGTAAATGGTGTCGTACAACAGATCTTCAGTGTCAGATGTGTGCACACAGGCGGAACGGATTGCGCTGAAAAGTGGCTTGTCGCTTCCGTAGGACTCGGAATAGCGCAACACCGCGTGGCTCATATGCACGACGCCATGGTCCTCAGTCATGTCATTCTTGCAGCTGATGTGGAAAGACACCTGGCTGTAGACGAAGTAAATGCCGTCGTTAGGAATGATGATCTTTCTGTCCACCAATTCCAAGCCGCCTGAAACGAAAGCCTGGTCCTGATTCTGTTTCCAATCTAGGCTATCCGCACACACGTCAGGGTTATATGCACCTAGAAGAGAATACAACAAAAACATGGCCTAAGTTGGTGCTTCTCAATAGGTTTTTGCTGCAGGATGTAGATTTTACTTTGGACATCAAGTGACAACCTTAAAAACTGTACCATAATAGCTTATGTTATGGTCTTGGTGAATGCAATTCATAAATATACAAGTAGGCTAAATAATACATTTTTTACATTTGAAGTTGCCTAAATTAACATTAGGGTAATAGATTATGAACAAACATTAATTAATAATAAACAATAGTACCCTATAGTACCCTATAGGCTATGTATACAGTAAAACTAACCTAGATTAATGAATGCTGTAAAAATAGTTGTCCATTCAATGACGCACACATTACATACTTAAAACATTAATGTTAACAAAATCATCACAAATGTTCTTTAAATTAATTTGAATGTCTATAAATTTCAATATTTCATAGTTTTGGCAGGTGCCATACAAAACATCAAAACTATGTTTATCCTCACTGTAAGTGAAACGGTATCTACTGTAATCAGGGTCATATTTTCTCTTAATTTGTATAGTTTGTATAATTTTCAAGGATGAGAGCATGTCGTGCAACCTGTTCATATTGGTGTCTATAAGTGATTCATTTCTAATTGACAGATGAATTTGTGTCAAATTATAGTAGAGTTTGACTGCTATACAGTAACTTTGGCCTTTGACTAATAAAACAGACCCATTTTAAAACTGTACTTCTATAGGAGTGAAATCTGACATATATTTGTTTATCCTACATTTTTGGATACATAACCAAATGATTCAAGTTTACAGTCCAGTCAACTTTTAGACTTCATACAATCATCCCTAAAAGTATTTGGACTCTTGCAATATATTTAAAATGTATAATGCAGTGCAAAGCTGCTTAAACTTTTAATGCATTCTGAGGTGAGGTGATGTTTAATGTTTATTTACAGCTCATTTACCACTTATAGCACTTTTGAATCAAGCTTACCTGTTAAATGGATGGCAACCTTGGAAGTGACATTTTCTTTTGAAAGATGATCTCTTAATGTGAGCCTGAGCTCTGATGGGGAAAAACACAAAATAACTCACATAAGATGATTTAGTTTAACAGAAAATCAAATAATCTGATGTGAATGTGAAAAAGGGTATATGAAGCTGAGGGTCTGAACTCACCATTTCCACCTTCCTGATTGTTCTGAGACTAGAATGAACAAAAAACATAACATTAAGTACACAATAATGCACTGATGTGTGCCTGAATCTGCATGTTTACAATGACATGCATGATGTGTTTGGGTCAGGATAGTCACCTTGTTGAGTGTGAAGCAGACAGCAGCAGCGGCACACAGGGCCACAGTCAGCAGGAACCCACACACCCGCCAGATGCCTGACTTTGAAGAGCCGGCCTTCCTCCTCGACACCATCACCTGCGGTAAGGGCAGCGCACCTTCTTCAAGAAACTGACTCTCAAGATCTATCATCATTGTGTCTGTTAGTCCTCCGAAAGCTCAAGTTAAACTATGCCCAAATATAAGAAACTGCAGCGTGTCAGTACACTTTTAAATGGTCTTGTAACGTCTCCTCAGCGCAGTTTATCACTTCAGTGTTTTGCTTGGTTGGTCAGTCAGTGCTGTGCTCAGAAAAGCTGCTTCTTCATTCTTTTTAAAGCAAAGAGACCAGGGGAAACTCCAGTGATGTCAGAGTGTGATCACTGAGCAGTAGAAGGAGACTGAGGAGGAACCATGAGATACACGTTCTCACCCACTTACACTCACAAAAGAGAATTACAATCACAAAAATAAGCCAATTGTTGTATGGACCATTGTTTACAATTTTGTGACATCGTATCACTGTAAAAATAAAGGTTCTTTATTGGCATCTATGATTCTATGAAGAGCCTTTGACTTTCATAAAACTTCAGATGAAAAAAAAATCAGATTTTTGCAATTTCATTTCAAATTGAGAGGTTAAAATGAGAGCTGTGGGTGAAGAACACCTCTAGAATTAGCACAAAAGGCCAGTATGTTGTTACTTGTGTTTTTATTATTTAATTGAGTAATTATTAGAATTCATTAAGGTATTGCAATATTGCACAATATTTCCAAGAATGATATTTCAAACATTATTATTCATATAGGTTAAGTGAGTAAAATCATTAAATCTTAATTTATAGTGTATCATATTTCAACGATCCCTTCAATTAAGAATATAAGCCTCTACGTAATTGATAGAATTATGCAGTGATGGGAATAACGGCGTTATAAATAAACGGCGTTATTGTTTTCAGTAACGTGTAATCAAACGAATTACTGTTTCCCCCGTTACAACGCCGTTACCTTTGCTGACAATAAAATGTGGCGTTACTATAATTTATTATAATATTATTATTATTTTATTTTTCAGTTCATCTGAATGGATGCGCAGTGTAGCTGTATTTGACGTAACTTACCGTAAACTCTAGAGTGAATGCGCACATCTCGCCGTCGCTTTGTCTCACACACCCGCAAAGAAAGATACAGCGCGAGAGAGTCTTTCATAACATGCAGAATTGACGCGCTACATGTAAACGATATTCTTTGTTGTATTTTCCTGTCAAAATAACGAAGTTCCTTTGGAATTCTAAAGCTTTTAAGAACTCCGCTAGTGGGCGGAGCTAATGCGCAAACGACAATCTCATTGGCTGGCGCTCACCTTTATCGTCCCTGTTTTGATTTCAGCGAATCAATTCGAGCGAACGCAGACAACGTGATTAATATTCATGAACCCAGCAGCTCATTAATCCTTAGTGCGTTTTATATTGTTATTAGTGGTATAATTCGTAGTAGTTTTATCTTATCATTTTTTCCCCCTTTTTTATAGAAACACTAAATGACAAACAATATCTTAAGCACCACCACCAGTCCTAAGTTCAGTCAACATGACAAATATGAATTCATACTTGGTTATTCTAATTACTAAAGTTATATCATCATATAATGCTAAATTATCATAATATCATATTATAATGCTTGACTGACTGATGCTAAGTGTCAGTAGATAAATAGTGTAGATTAATGTACAATGTTTTATAATAATCATTTATTCTATTTAGTGTCCATTTCATTCATTTAACACATTTAATATTGGGGTATCCAAGTTATTTGACATATTTAATTTTTTTTTTTTTTTTTAAAGTAACGCTATAATTACTTTCCCTGGTAATTAGTTACTTTTATAATGATGTAACTCAGTTACTAACTCAGTTACTATTTGTGAGAAGTAACTAGTAACTATAACTAATTACTTTTTGAAAGTAACGTGCCCAACACTGGGATTATGTCATTCAGAATATAATCAAGAGGTATCTCTTTCACTGGTATTCTGTTTGATTTCTCTGTAAGTATTCAACCAAATTACACTGATAAAAATGATTTTGTGCTGAAGTAAATACATAAAAACAAATGTAATTTCTACATGAAATTATTTAGTTAAGGCAAGAATTTAAAAAAGGAGTAAAATCTATATTAGTACTCAATTTATGCTTGTAGAAATTAAAATTTGAACTTATAAGTATATTTTACCTGAAATTGTTTGTTTACAAGGATTCTTTAAGTAAATATCAAAGTTATGATACCGTTTTTCCCATCATGCACTGGGGCATGAATAATTAAAAAGGTTACACTTTTCACTGTTTTTGAGTTGTATTTACACTGTTTTATGGATGCTTTTGAGGTTAGGTTTAGTAACTTACACAACTTATTTTGTGACATATGGAGTTCATTTTCTACTCAAAATGACCCATTCATACTCAAACAATAACCACTGATTGTTACCATCATTGTGTATGGTGTACCAAGTATTGATGTCTCTGAGTTCCTTTGGGTAATAATTCTATTGAGTGGACATATTATCTTAGAAAGGATATCAAGCTGTCTACTTGTTTATTTATATGTGCGTAAGTGAACCACATGCTTTAATAGCATGGTTATATTTAGTGCTATGTTGTTTGAGTAAAGTTTATAAACCGTGACTAAGTGAAATGTACTTGAAAATTGCCTTTTTAACTTAAATTAATTACTTATCAAACTCTAACTGGCAATGTTAAATTTACTTATTTTCTTTGGTAATTTTAAATAAGATAACTAGGATTATTGTGTAGTAAAATATATAAACAAACAGTCAATACAATTTACTGGGAAATTCCAAGTAAACTTTACTTGAGATTTTCTAATTAAAGCTACAGTTCCTAGTTTTTACTTGGGAATTCTATTGAAATTACTCACATTTTCTAAGTGAAAAAACTTTCCTAACTTTTTTCAAGTAAATCCTACTCCAAATTTTTTTCAGTGTATACAGTGCACAAATTTATATAAAAAATGTAGTATTTTACATTAATGGCACCCTTTTGTAATAAACCATTAAAAATAATCACATTTATAATTATGATTATTTCACATATTCTGAAAAATATCAGATGACAATGGAGAGGGGCTTTTCCTCCTCGTACTAAGAATAAATCAAAAAGTTTTGAATGGATTTTTCTCTGCTTGTTGCAAAATTCTGCTCTCTCTTCACTGTTTTTATATACCAAACTCGGTCCTCCGGTGCACATGAGAGGTGAGCGACGCAATTTCCTCTTTTTGTGTGTATTCATCATGACATGATTGAAAGTGCAGATTGAAAGAAATAAGTGCTTTTGACATTTTTATAGGCCTCACAGCATGAACGTGTGATAGCAGAGGAATTATTCTGTCCATTTATCTCAGACAATGGCTTTTCATGCAGGTCTTACAACATCAATGTTTTGATGACAGTGGGGATATTAGTGTAGTTCTGCTCACTGCTCAACAGGTAGACGCTTGTAAAAGCACAAACACAGAAACTATGACTAGGTTATGTCACATCAATACAGAAAAAAATGGTTGTGCATGCATGTAAACAAGGATTCTGCTGTATAATTAAATTTAAAGATTTTAAAACATTTGGCCAAAATATATTATAAATACATGCTAAATGTTGTAAACAGTGAAGCTCAACTAAATATTTCAATTGATTAATAGAGAGAGAGAGAGAGAGAGATATTGATATTGAAATGTGTTATATGTTCACATATGTTATAGACAACAAAGGTCTACTTCAAGTGTGACACTTCAAATGTATTTGTATTTTCTTGGACTGAAATATGGAGGGCAAAATATATTTTTAAATGCTGTTTTAAATGTTTTTAAAATATATTTAGAAAAATATACAGAAAATAGTAGAAACTGGTAGATAATATATTTACGTAAATATATTTTGAAGCAAATTTTTAGCTTTTTTTGATATATTTTAAAATATATTTATGGTATGGGAAGACTTGATATTGGATAAATAATATAACTGATTAGGAGGATGTGAGATAATTATAAATGCTCCTGTGTAAATTTCTGTATGATTATTATAAATGTATATATTGTATATTGTGACGAGTGGGGCGGGGCCGAGAGCCGTGGGAACGGAGCGAGGCCGGTGGAGTTAATGATGATGAGCGACACCTGCGCCACTCACCGGTCTCGAGTCCCCACGGAGGAGCTCCGGAAGGATAAAAGGAGGAGCGATGACAGTGCAAGACTAGAGGACCAGGCCTGGACTTTAGTTTGTGTTTTGTGTGCGGCAGTCGTCCGTGAGGGGCTGCCGCTTTACTTTTGTGTTTATTTATGTTATTAAAGTCTTTTGAATATTCGCCGGTTCCCGCCTCCTCCTTCCCGATCTACGAACTGTTACATATATATTGTACCAAAATGGCAACTTTGTTTAAAAAAAAAAAATCAAGCTGAGGATTTTGTCAAATCAGCTACATATGTGATTATGTAATGTCAAACACTTACAGAAAAAGTCCACATTTCTTTGACCAGAATGTGATAAAATGGCATGAAACAAAGCACTTCAACAACACTTCATGAACACCATGAACTATCAAACACAGCAAATGCTTTAAATAGTCCAGTGTTGTGAGGGTTACTTTGGAAATGTAATGGATTACAGATTACAATCCTTTTTGATTGCTTTTCTAATGTTTTCAACTTAATAATTTTCAAACAAGTAAACCAGGCAGGGTTAACAGTATTCAATACTGATTACTGTCAGACTTTTAAAATCCTTCATCACTTGAGTTAAGATTATAAACATCACATTTTAAAGCACAGCCACCAAAAAAATCAGGGTTAGGGTTAGGACCTCTTTTTACTTTGAGATCATTCTAAGGCTAAAAAACGATTTAAAATCATAAGATAATAGTTCAATATCTATAATACGGTTTTTGAAATCAAATATTTGCATTGCTGGAAACACTGGCATCTAACAATGCCTTGGGAAAAAACAGTTAATCTTAAAAAATAAAGCATATACATAAACCCAAATAGGGAATAAAACAATTATTGAATAAGCATGCGCCCTATTCTGTGTCCTAAACTCCTGAAACATTGATGTATCATATTTTAGAGCAGTCGATTCAATTTTGGAAAGAAATCAATCAAATCTGTGTGTGAAAATATTCAGATGTAACCCCCTTTGTAATAGCTTGTAATCATTTTCATAAGTAACTGTAATGTAATTACACATTTTTCCCTCAGTAACTGTAACTGATTACAATTACATTTATTTTGTAATTAAATTGCGCAACTCTGTTACATGTAACTAGTTACTCCCCAACACTGAAATGGTCTGACTGTTGGCTTCTTTAAAAATGATTCAGTCAATAACAAATTGTTTTTGCTAAGATTTAATTACTATGAGAGAGAAACAGAGCTTGTAGACATGTATGTTCATGAAAGTGAAAGAAACCATTCCTGCACTGTTTTGCATATACATCAGTTTTAATCCTTGTCATCATTGCCATATTGCTCAAACATTACAGCTTTATGTGGGGTTTATTATATGGGAAACTGAGGTACGCCACTATACCAACAGCACGGTGTCAAAAAACTTTTTGATTTAATTTCCAGTGCATTGCCAAATGATGCAAGCTTTCAGCGTACCGCATAGAGATGTGATGTCAAAGATACGTAGGCTTCTACTGAATCTGGAAAAATCAAAAGTAGGACATTTAAAAATAGTGTACTGAATCTCTGTGGTCACATTTCAGCGCAAATACTGAACTGAAAAACACAGAGCTCTCTCGCAGCCCTTCGTTTGATCTATGACTTTATTATAGAACTGTAGATATCTTTTTGTTGAGATATTGTATCTCAGGCAATAGCTTATTTACCACAACATACTTTTGATTCAGTCATTGTAAATATTGACAGATAAAAGATTCCCCTGAAATTACTTAACTATTTATTCATCCTCCTCCTCAATTATGACATTACTTCTTTAAAATATTGTCAGGCTCCCCAAAGGAAGTGAAACAGAATGGAAATTAAAAATACAGCTCAAAAAGTTTGGTCATGGGATGCCGTTTTCAGAGGTATACACAACAAGCTTGTGCTCTTCCCTGGAATAATGACATTACAGCAGCGTTCATTAAATCGGCCATGTTTGGTGTATATGACAATGCAATATGACCCCAGCTTCCTCCATGTGCAGCATCATGGGATGAACTGACTCCCACATATTTGTTGGCAGAGTCTGACAGTGATTAAGGTGTTGAGAGATGAGGGGAATTCAGACGTCTGAGTAATCTAACACTCGTCTGACTAATCTCATCTTCTTTTACAATAACAAAACTTCCTCTTTATTTAAACAGAGACTGCATGCTAATCTGACAGGTGTTGGTGGAAAAATCATTTGCTCGTTGGACTGACACATGTATGTGTGTCATTGTAATATATTCAAATTAAATATTACAATTAATATTAATAAACCAATATTATACCAAGCAATGTTTTTTTCTTCTTTTTTTGTAAAGAAACATTGCACAAGCACACTGGTTTTAAAATGATAAGACAACAGATATACTGCTCATAATAAAGTCATTTGGTTTGATATTATCTAATGCTCTGAGTGATTTGGACATCTAAGTGTCCAAGTGCTTTTATACTAATATTTACACTACTGTTCAAAGTTTGGGGTTGGGAAGATTTTGTATAGTTTTGAAAGTGTTTACCAAAACTGCATTTATTTGACCAAAAAACTGTAAAAACAGTAATATTGTAAAATATTATTATAACTTAAAATGACTGTTTTCTGTTTGATTATATGTTCAAATATAATTTATTCCTGTGAAGCAAAGCTGAATTTTCAGCATCATTATTTCACTCTTCAGAGTCATATGATCCTTCAGAAATCATTCTAATATGCTGATTTACTGCTCAAGAAAATGTTATTATTATCAATGGGAAAACAGTTATGCTGATTAATATTTTTGTGGAAACCAATATACTTTTTTAATATATATATTATTTTTTCTTAGGATTCTTTGATATCAACAAAGTTAAAAAATTATACATCTTATGTAACATTATAAACGTCTTTACTGTCACTTATGATCACATTAATGCATCCTTGCTGAATAAAAGTATTAATTTCTTTCAGAAACAAACTTATTGACCCAGACTTTTGAACAGTATATATTCAATGCATATGATTCTATGGTTTGATCAAGACATCACGTATACAAATGCTGTTATGCTACAAGTCAGTGGATGCGGTGGTGTTCACAGTAATTCGGTTCAGGGGAACATCCTTCGTGGGCGTCTCTCACAGGTGAAACTCGTTTCTCCTACACTCAGCTTTCTGAGTTGGGGGCTTTACCTTACCCCGACTCATCTTGGGGTTGGGTTTGTGAGTGGGGGACTAATTACACTCCCTAAATACGTCAAGGTCTGGGAATTTTTAATGATTGCTCAATTTGAATAGCTGTGGAAAACACACTCACTCACTCACTCACTCACTCACACACACACACACACACACACACACACACACACACACACACACACACTCACTCACTCACTCACACTCAAACACACACACACACACTCACACACTCACTCACTCACACACACACACACACTCAAACACACACACACACACTCACTCACTCACTCACTCACTCACTCACTCACTCACACACACACACACACACACACACAAAGGTGACCTTCCAACAACCCTCCAGCACACACGCACCTGCTTCACTTCTGCTGAATAGTAAAGTGCTGCGGTGTCGTAATCCTGTGTAGACCGCAGTTTCCAGCTCTGCAAGAACTTTCAAAGTATTACCTGGGCTACTTTATAGTCATCTTACACTTCTTTAAAAAAGCATTACCATGCAATTTGTTGCAAAATACTGTCTATAAATGTGTATATTTACTTATGGAAACCACTGTTTTTATTTGAGTTTTTTTCCCCCACATATAACATTTAAACATTTGTGGTTATTGAAAGTGTTCACTTGGGTTCAGTTGGGATTTTTATTTATTTATTTATTTAAACAAATAACTGTAAGCACTGCATTAAAACAGAGGACAATAGTACAGATGAAATAAAAAATAAAACCAAATACTCAAATAAACCGTAAAATGAGATCATGATGCCTTAGAAATGTGTAGTTCTTATTGAGATTATATGTATATAGAAGCCCATTTCTGTCACATAAGAAAATAATCATGTTTTAGTCCGTCATAATTATAAGTAAAAATTATTACATACTTGAAAATCTGAAATAAAAAATTCATTCTGACATGACAAGTAAAATTTTTGTCATATAACGTCACAACTTTTTGTCCCTTGATTATGACACAGTATGACATAATTTCGACTTTTTATGTCACAATTTTTTATTTTTTTATCTAATAATTTTTCCTTTGTCACAGATATGTTTTATACAATAATTTTTACTTTGTCATAATTATGATGTTTTTGACTTTTTATCTCATAACTAATAGAATGTTGTAATTTTGACTTTTTATTTCATAATTATGACAGTATCTCATTATTTTAACTTTTTATATCATACAGTAATTATGACTTAGTATTTCATAATTGTGAGTTACAAAAGCCTGATTTATGAAAATTATACATAAAACGACTCTAGAAATATTCACTGCAAAATATAAAGGTTACCAATAAGCTCAAAAGCATTGTTAATGCTTGAAAAATAGCTAAATAAATAGCTATATCTTTCATAGGCAGACCTAATAGTACATTAAATGAGACAATCAATCAATCAATAAACTGTAGTCAAAGACCTGTTCAAATGTTGATAATTCTTAAGAAACTTGTTCATATTGTTATCAATGAGTTTAAAAGGTTTAACGATCAGGGAAGTTTCAGAAGAAAACGCTCTTAAGGTGTAAATGAGGTAACCTGCACCGTGACGTCTCAACCGGAAGCCGCATCTTCCAATCGCCACGCCTACATAAACGTCACGGCAGACTGACCAAACCCGCAAGTGAAGATGGCGACCGCCTTCGAGAGGTTCAACCTGTAAGTTGAAACTTTTATTCGAGCGCAGCTACAGATAAAAACACGTAACGTTACGGCGCCCAGTTTCGCTTTAATGAAGCTCAGCTCTTTTAATGGCAGCGTCTGTGGTCGCTGTCAGAAGTGTTGTTGCCAGTACAGAGCAGTTTCTGTTGTGGTGGACGCTGCACTGGCTTAAGCCGTTCAGACACTGTTCAGATTGGCTGTGTTTCAAAACCCAGTGAGCTGCGCATCTAGACAGCATTTAAACGCGAGAGCAGAATCTTTATAACGCGCCAAGTGCTGTCTATGCAGCTCACTGGGTTATGATGCATTGATTTGAGTGTGGGCAGCATCTATTCTCATGTTTTAGTAAGTAGTGAGCTAGGGTGTTTATTTGGACTATGCATTAGGATGCTGAGGTCAGCTAAAGTCGGTTTCAGTGCTGCAGTTTTGTAGAGGCATCAGTGTAAAGATGATGTTAAACAGTGCCAATATTATGTTTAGTCAAATGTTATTCCAGCTATGTATGTATAAAACGAATGATAGAGTATATGGCATACTGTACAACGATGCACAGTTAATATCTGATTATTTGACAAATTGTGAAACTAGTTGAACCACTGAGAGGGAGGGGAACCTGATGGAATATCTCCAGCCCACACCTTACATCAACATGTCTGAGTTATCAACTGAGTTATCAGACGCTCGGATACTGATATGAGTTACAGGGGTGTGCTTTCTGAGTCACTGACTTCTGAACATGTACTGTTGTTCTGGGAACCAAGATTGTTTTGCACAGATATTAATTATCATGACAACTGAATGGAAGGAAAAGAAAGTTTGACACTAGTGATGCACCAAAACATTTTTTTTTATTTAAAATAAAATGTAAACTGAAGTTCACTTATTAAAAAATTAGTTGTTCGAATTTATTTAATAATCAACCCTCAAATAAAAACTGAATTGTATATAAAAAATTAGATTGCATGTACATTTTTCTGTTGACTTTATGACATTTAAAACAGTGATGCTCAGTCACTTAGTCACAACAGTGATTCTTAAAACCTTTTTTTTTCCAAACATACATTTAGACTTACTAACAGATTAAGTAAAATATAATGAATATGTAACAGTGTATATATTTAGCAAAATGCTCCTCTCTAGAATATTTTTTTTCTAGCTAACTGATGAGTTTATGGACATTGAATGACTTTCCCAAGGTAAATGTTATTTCAACCAGATGTTTATTCAAATTTCTGCTGAATATTTTTGGTTGTTGATATTTTGGTGCATCGCTTTGATTTTTTTTTTTTTATCGGTATGTCAGAAACTAACATCATTTGGCCTCTCAGAGTCTTTTCACTTTAAAAAACCTACAATTTAAAATACTATGATGTATAATTGTTTACATGTTTCACAATTTTAATAATGTATCTTTTTAATTCCTTTTAGAATAAGTAATTTTTTTGCATTACAGTAATAATAAATTATGCTTATAATTAAGTCACAATGCAAAAAATATTGTTCTAAAAAAAGTAGTTTTTGCTTATTTAATAAGGATTCTTTTTTTATTTGGCCTAATTCTTTTTTTTATATTGCTGTCTTTTTGAGATTCACTAATTTGCATACTAAATACCAAATTATAAATGATTTTGTATCTCGCTTTAATTATGTAATTAGCCTGTTTTGTAATTTTTTTTAGAGATACAGTAAACCCTTCAGTTTTATGAATGGCCTCTTGCACAATAAACAGAACATTGCCAATGGTATTACAGCTGAGAAAGGCTTGTCTAGAATTACATAGTTTATAATAAGACAGAAACCCTTGCACCACAGTGTGTTTGTTGAGACGGTGCACATAATTCATAATGGCTGTGATTTGTCATATACAGACACTAGACACAGATCTATAAAGGATGTGAATTTGCCACCACTGTAGCAACAAAACAAAACAAAATTGCAGGCTAAAGTTGAGCATCTGTGTTGTTTTTATTTGCATGACCTAATTAAAAGGCTCCGAGAATTGAAATTGCATCTATGTGTCATGAAACCAAGCTGTGAGCCATCAAGTACATTTTTTAATTCTGAGATAGATTCCATAGACCTATTATGCAATCATGGTTAATGGGGCAGAGGTTAACCATGCAAACGCTGCATCCTTCCCTCGTTGCAAACTCATCAAGTGGTGCACAGAAAGTGGCTGCTCAGCATTTTGGTAAGGAAGGAAGACTCCAGCCATTAAAGTGGGACAAGCATGTACAATGTTGTTACTGAAACAGACTCTCAAACTCCTCACATTGTATATTCGAAACTTACATTATGAGACCATGTCTATCTGTAATTTTCTTTAAACTTTGCTTAAAAATATGCACGACCGAAACTGAAAAGCAGTTCTGATTTATGACGTTGCTGAAAATCTGCTCTCTCCAGATGGTCTGAGATGAAAATTAATTTCAAGCTATTATGTTTCTGACGCTGTTTTGTCTTATTTATATCATCACCACTCAAAAGCTGATTGTATTACATATACAATTTCTTTATTATCTTCTTTATCACATTCACAATCTCAAAGGTGTTTGCTTGCATAATGCAGCTAACTGTCAAATGCTAACCAGCCAAACCCTCAGCTCTTGTTTTATACTGGAAAAACCTGTGTGTTTAGCAGCACAATACGAAAAGTGTCAGAATAGACTACTGGTCTGTTTAATCAGAAAGAGGTAGGTTTATTTGTTGAAAATAAAACATTATTTTCTGCTTTTTTTTCATAGGCATGCAACACCTGAGAAGTTCTACATTGAGGCCTGTGATGATGGAGCTAATGACGTGCTGGTTATTGATAGGGTGTCCGCCGAGATGACCCTCGCAGGTACGGTCTGACTACTAGTAAGAATGGAAACCAGTTCAAATATGTTGTATTACATTTCATCTTGAATGAAAATAGCCCATTTTATGATTACAAGTTAGTAAGATGTTATTTTTTTGAGAACTTAATACTTTCACTCAGCAAGGACACATTAAATTGATCAAAAGTGACAGTAAAGACATTTAAAATGTTACAAAAGATTTCTATATCAAATAAGTGCTGTTCTTTTGAACTATCAAATGTATCAAAGATTTCACAAGCATATGAAGCAGTACAACCATTTTCAATATTGATAATAATAAGAAATGTGTCTTGAGCAGCAAATCAGCATATTAGACTGATTTCTGAAGGATCATGTGACACTGAAGACTGGAGTAATGATGCTGAAAATTCAGTTATGCATCACAGAAATAAATTACATTTTAACATATATTCAAATAGAGAACAGTCATTTTTAATTGTAATAATATTTCACAATATTAATATTTTTACTGTATTTTTGATCAAATAAATGCAGTCTTGGTGAGCTTAAGAGACTTATTTTAAAAACATCCCCAAAGTTTTGAACAGTAGTGTATAAAAAAATTGTCTGTTTAATTCTAATGTTTATGGTCTATTGCAAAACTACAATGTTTAAAGGGTTAGTTCACACAATTTGAAAATTCTGTCATGAATTACTCATCCTCATGTTGTTCCAAGCCCGTAAGACCTTTGTTCATCTTCAGAACACAAATTAAGATATTTTTGATGAAATCCGAAAGCTTTCTGACCCTGCATAGACAGCAACACAACTGAAATGTTCCCAGTCCCAGAAACATAGTAAGGACATTTACGTTTTGCATTGTCCTGATCGTAAACAGCGCTGATTATGTTGATTACATTCTGGGGATGCGTCGTGGTACTCTCAAAATGGCATAAGATGTTAACTCGGGGAGAAGAATTGTTGAATAAATTGTTATTTTTGTTTTCTTTGCGCACAAAAAGTATTCTCGTAGCTTCGCAAAATTGAAGTTGAGCCACTGATGTCACATGGGCTGTTTTATCGATGTCCTTACTACGTTTCTGGGACTGGGAACATTTCAGTTGTGTTGCTGTCTATGCAGGGTCAGAAAGCTCTTGGATTTTATCCAAAAAATAACTTCATTTGGGTTCCGAACGAAGGTCTTGAAACGACATGAGGGTGAGTAATCAATGACAGAATTTTCATTTTTGGGTGAACTAACGCTTTAAACTATATTTTATTATGCCCCAAATTACAGTAACATTTATACTAAAAGGGAATTGAATAATAAAACAGCTAATTTAAAATATAGTTTGTCTTTCTGAGGTTGGCAATGAACATTTTCTGAAGGTTAAGCAGCTCATTTCTCAGACCGTGTGAAAAAAGTACAGTGAAAGATTTATAGTTTGGGCAGCTGTGATCTGACATTTATGAACAGCTACAACTTATGAGGGAGTCAGACCTTTCAAAGTACACAGGCATCGATGTAAAGTTACGGCAGCTATTTGGACTTTGTTGTATTTCTCTGTTTTAATGGTGACCTTGCTAAGTGACCAGGGATGGAAATTAGCACCCGCCACCAGCCAAATGCGGGTGATTTTGTGTTGTGGCGGGTAAACTCGCTTCACCTACCGGCCACCGTGGCGGGTAAATAAAAATAGCATACTGTTTCACCCGGACGACGAAGTTCACGTCAACGAAATCAAAAGCGCTGCATTTTATTAATTATCAGCTCATTTCAAGATCAAAGACCGCAATAGGAGCGCGCGCGGCATTAGCACTGGAGAGATAAGCCTGTCTTATACTTTTAATGAAGATGATTGTGTTGAGCGTCTGTGTCTTACTTTCAGTTTGCGTGTCTGCGATGCTCAACTTATCCGCGGTGAGGCTTGTTGCATTAGTGCAGTCATTTCTGACTAAAATGTCATTTAGCCTAAAACACGGTCTCACACGTTTATTATTTTTACATTTTGGGAGGAGTAAAATTCATATACTGTATGTAGGGGTGCAACGGATCGTAGATGATCTGTGATCCGTACGGACCAGTCCCCACGGTTCGGCACGCATGTGATTCGCGGATCAACTGATAAGTTTAACATAGAGTGAAAGTTTATCATTTGCACGCGCTCCGTTTCTGAGCTCAGCAGCTGCCGCACACACTGATGCGCGCACACGCAGAGAGAGCGCGTGAGAAAGAGAGGCGTGATTTAGATACCTCGTTTCAGACAACGCCTCAACGGATGGATACATACACACACACACACACACAAAGTTATGTTAAAATACCCGTTTTGGCAAGTATTCTGGTAAACACAACCAGTTATGTCTTAAGTTAAGGTATACAGCCGAGAAAGAAACGGATGTGTGTCAGTATTTGGTCCGTGCGTTTAGTCTTAAAGAGACAGCAGCCTATAACACCTGCTTCTGTCTGCTAATCATCTGTATTTAACTTATGCAGTAAGCATTATTGTGTTTTACACTTAATTTTTACATTTCTGCACCTGAATACTACTGTTACTGTCTTCATTTATAATTTTATGTTGTAGGCTGGAAATCTATATATTGGTTGAAAATCTAATTAATTTGTGTAATTGTTCTTGGTTTATTACTGACTTTAGTAGTAAAGCAACTTTTTTTTTGCTGATCCGAAAAATGATCCGATCCGTGACTCAAAATCCGTAGTATGATCCGAACCGTGAGTTTTGTGATCCGTTGCACCACTAACTGTATGTGGTTTCAACAACCAGATGCATTTACACATGTCCAGTTCATCTGGAATGTGGCCCAGACCACCTCCTGAAGTGGTTTGAGAGATCGGATTTATATTACAAAACGCATGAAGTGACCAGATGTAAACAGCCCCTATATATATTTTCATGTTATTTTTCATTAAAATGAAGTTGTCTAGTAGATTGTGTTTAACACACAAAAGAGTGACACAGAAGTATAGAAACTCTATATTGATAAAAATAAAATAAAAATCTGCGCTAGGATCGGATCGGATCAGATCGGAATCAGCGATACTCAGAATTTTCTGGATCGGATCGTATCTGAAAAAATGGTATCGTTGCATCCCTAATGAAAATGTCAGTATTTCATTGAGACTTGAGATTAAATAAACTGCTTAAGTATTGTCGATCTTGTAGTATTAATTTTCACATGCAGTTACACATTGTCGGTTAAAAACAAGAAAGTGGCTGGTAAAAACATTGAGTGGCTGGTAGATTTTGAAATCCACCAGCCACAGTGGCCGGTGGACAAAAAAGTTAATTTCCATCCCTGTAAGTGACATTTCATCAGTATTGTCAGCGTGACATTTTACGTTTGAGGTAGTTGCTGTGGTCTGTTGTTAAAGGTGTATTCCAGGAATAGCACAGCACACAGGTCTGTTACTTCCTCTTATCAAAGCAGAGAAGTATATTAAATGCGCAATCTGCAAAATTGCTTACTGTGATTTGAATGGTGCAGTAATGTTTTTTCCTCTTCAAGGTATTAAGGACATCCCCCCATCAGGCGTAACCAGGCCCATTTGTGGAATCATGGGAACTATTCGTCTGGTGGCTGGTATTATGATGTTCCGATTGTCCATAGAATTCGGAATGTTGATTTAACGTATATTTTTGATTACCATGACGCATGTTTTTGTTTTGTTTTTTTGATTCTGCAGGGATGTACCTCATAGTCATCACCCGGAAAAGGAAAGTGGGCGACCTGTTTGGCCACACTGTGTGGAAAGCGGTGGAGTTTGATGTGATTTCTTATAAGAAGACCATTTTGCACCTCACAGATATTCAGGTCATCAAAGTCCCTAACCTCAACTTTCAGTTTAATGCTGATGTTTGTGACACCTTGAGTAGAAAGTCGTCAATAAATGTCATTCGTTGTTTGATCAGTTGCCCAGTGCGTCTCTAAATCATAACCGAAAGGTTTCCTGCTCTGAACTTTTTGCCTTTCACAATTTTCCATTTACAGTTACTCAGAAGTGCTGTAAGAACAACGCAGCAGATTCGCCTTCGGCATGTGAAATTGGGTGTACTCATACAGTAAATTTTTCATTTGAGCCCATGCTCCGAGCGCAGTGATATCTCATTACAGTGTTGTATACTTGCTGCATTATTTAGCGAGGATAAGACTTCGGCTGAAATGGCCTTGGATGCAGCCTGTGAGTAGACCAGTATTGGACACGGGAAGTGTTTCGAGTTGAAACAAGTACATGGGAGGCTTGACTGCAAACAACTAGACCATTAAAGCACTACAAACATCTCTACTCTTGTCAGAAGGTTCAATGTAAGCGCATGAGGTCTGCAGTGAATGCATCTAGCTACACTAGCTTGGTTAGTTTCATCCCGGAATGTGTCAGAAAACAAATTAATAGCAAAATGCAAGTGCGTTTTGCATTCTCAGCAATGTTTGCATACTTGACTAAACTATGTTTCTGGCCTGGATGAAAGTGCCACACCTTTTTGAGAAGGAGATGATTCCTTGCATGAACTGTCTACATAATTTTTGTGTTGAATATTGTGACATTTTCATAATGAATTGCATGTAATTATAAGCTCTGAGTTGAGCAGAAGGGAATAACTGCAGTGAGAGATGAGTTTGTGTACAAAGGCAAATGGTTCTGCTGACCAGGTTCTTCTGAGAGGAGGAATCAAATCAGGTCATTCCTGTTCCACTCCATTCTCATAGCCAGAGCTTGGTGGATAGTGGTCCTGTTACTGCAGAAAGGATATGCTGAGATTGAAAGGCCTGGCATTGGTTGAGAGCTTAGTTTGGGCACCTGCACGTGGAGCAAAGCTTTCAAAGTTTTCAGTAAGAATGAATAAGTTGTACTAAAGTAAGCGTGTTGTGTGATGCATTGGAGCAGATTAACTCATGAACATGCTTGTTTTGACATTTACATTTATGCATTTAGCAGACGCTTTTATCCAAAGCGACTTACATTGCATTCAAGTTACAGTTTGTACATTTTTATCAGCTCTTTCTTTCCCTGGGAATCGAACCCATGATCTTGGCGTTGCTAGCGCCATGCTCTACTATTTGAGCTACAGGAAATATCATATAATATCAATATGTTTTGAATACATGATATGCACTTCAACTTTAAACAGCCTTTTTTGAACATGTCAAACCGCTTCCTTTTGTCAAAGTCATGGCTTAGCAGTTAGTTATGCTACAGACACATTAAGTGTTCATGAGAGAGAAACAAGTTCAGATTTCAGAATATTGTAATCCAAATTTGCCAATTATCAATTATACATTTAAATTAAATTTAAAGTGTTTGTTTTTTTATTAAAAAGAGAGAGAAAGACAAAATAGTATTATCATTAAATAATATTAATATTATATTATTAATGCAAACAAATAGTTTATTATTAGTAGCATAATTGTTAGTATTAATAAACAATTATAATTAAAAATAATATAAATATTAAAATAATGTTATCAAATTAATCTATTGTTATTAGTAGCATAATTATTAGTAGTATGAACAATTATTAATAAACAATAGTAATTAAAAATAATATAAATATTAAATAAATTAATATATTAAAATAATTAATGTTATCAAATTAATATATTATTGTTATTGTTGTTAAACAGTATAATGATGATGATAATAATACTTTATTGTTGCATATTTTCTTTATCTTCATCTGCTATATATATATGTATAAAATATATTAAAAATATGAAAAGTCAAATTTCAAGTCAATTATCAATTAGAATATTACTATTATTTTTTCTAATGAAATGCATACCTTTATTTCAATAATTTGGACACTGCCAAAGGGACTTTTTTCAGTAGTTATTTTTAAACACATTTTCATAAAAATCTATATGTTGTGAAATATATTAATATCGACTGCCAGGTTTTAATATCAAAGTAATATTACTCAACCCTACCTCATCCCATTTCTCCATCTTCTCTCTATTGTCCTGTCATTACTTTACTTTTATACCATAAAAATGGAAAAGGCCCCAAATAAATGAATAATTAACCCTAGTCTTCTTTCTGTTCACATCATTTACTGCCAATAATCTTATTCACTGACTGTTACCTTCTCATAGATGCAGGACAACAAGACGTTTCTGTCTATGCTTAGCAATGTACTCAACACAGACGGTTTCTACTTCTGCACGGACTATGACCTGACCCACACCCAGCAGCGCCTGTCCAACACCAGCCCGGACTTCCAGGAGATGAGCCTGCTGGAGAGGGTGAGCAGAGCAAAGACTGAGGGATGATAATGATGGCAGAAGAGAGAGACAGAGCTGTTTGAAGTTTCAGTGGCAGTGAGAAACAAAGCACAGCAGGGTGCAGGTTTTCATCAGTATCACATACAGAAGGCCGGTCAGCTCATTGTCTCAAACTGCATCCCTCATTTACAATAAAGGGCCGTCACAGGAGATGTGCTGCCTGTCTCTTAGTAAGCTAGATTTGCAAAGCACTTGTTTTACAAGCACACTTGCAGACATGCGGGCACACACTGCGATTTCCCTCATATTTTGTTTTTATGTTTTCAAAGAGAGAGTTTGTGCTCTGCATTTGTATCTGGCTTTTGACACAGTCTGTAATTTTGCAGTTGTCTATCCCTTTTCATAAAGTTCAACTTCAGAGTGTTCAAACTTCTTGAGTACATTTGGTTACACTGTTTGTGTATTAGACCCTTCAAAACAACCATAACTTCTCAGATGATTCCTGTCTTCTATCATTTCTCCACACAGGCAGACCAGAGATTCATGTGGAATGGAAACCTTTTAAGAGAAATAACCGCACAGCCTGAGGTATTAAAAATAAACCTAGTTCAGAAACCATTAAATATATGAGAAAATTGCACATACTAAGACACTGATTCCCCTTTTCAGCTCCATAAATTTGCATTTCCTGTCATCCACGGATGTATCCTTTGATAGATGTCATGTTGTTTGTAGTTAAGTTGCTCACTTTATTTAGCCTTGACTGTCTGGAGGAAGCAAATTATGAACTGTGAGCTGTTTCTGTTCAAGATTACATTATGTAACTGGTCATGATTAGTTGATCATATTGTCCATAATCTAAAAACACAGTTGCAGTGTAAATTTCTTTGGATGAAATTGAAGAAATAAGTAGTAGTTGGAAAATGTGTGTGATATTGAGGCTTAACCCACTGCTTCAGTTATTGTGATGAAGCCATGCTGCATCAATGGGAAGGTGTTTGAGTGGATCCTCATCTCCAGACGGAGCTGTTTCAGAGCGGGGGTCCGATATTATGTCAGAGGTGAGATGTGTTCAAGCATATATACATATTCACACAGTGGTCTTTGCTGCAGATATTACAATTTCTCCCTGTGCCTCAGGCATTGACTCTGAAGGACATGCTGCTAACTTCGTTGAGACAGAACAGATAGTCCAGTACAGTAATGCCCGGGCATCCTTTGTGCAGGTTGGTAGAAAATACTGTTGGCCTCTATTACAAGAATATTTGTTTTGACCTCTCAGAATTCACCTCAGATTTAATTTGTGCTCTTTCACTCATCTCTTACACAGACTCGAGGCTCCATGCCCTTTTTCTGGTCTCAAAGACCCAACCTGAGGTACAAGCCCAAGCCACAGATAAGCACTGACACCAATCACGTAAGACACTTAAGCTGCTACAGCAACTTTTTTATT
Organism: Aspiorhynchus laticeps; assembly: GCA_023376895.1. Classification (NCBI taxonomy): domain Eukaryota; kingdom Metazoa; phylum Chordata; class Actinopteri; order Cypriniformes; family Cyprinidae; genus Aspiorhynchus; species Aspiorhynchus laticeps. The sequence continues at coordinate 21,812,399 of CM041817.1, read as the reverse complement.
TTTTTTTATTTCAACTATCAAAAGATAAAAAATATCTGTCTGTCCATCCGTCTGTCTATCTATCGGTCTGTCGTTCTATCATTCTATCAATCTATCGTTCTATCTATCAATCCTTGCAGATGGATGGATTCAGGAGGCATTTTGAGTCGCAGGTTCTCATTTATGGCAAACAAGTCATTCTAAATTTGGTGAGTACAATCTTTTAATCCACCTGCAGAAAATTGTAGTTGATTGTGATTGGTCAAATAGTTGAAGATAATTGCTTTATCTGCAGGTGAATCAGAAAGGATCTGAATTGCCTCTTGAACAGGCCTTTGCCAAAATGGTCAATGGCATGGAGAACGGACTCATCAAGTACTTAATGCAGTTTCTTTTAATTCCTACAGAGGCATTTTTAGTGGTGTTTGCCAAGGCAATTATTATTGCTCATTCTAGGAATATACTTTGAACAGACCCTTATAGGGACAGTTCACCCTCATTTATTCCTGTGATGTCAAAACTGAATTTTCAGCATCGTTACTCCAGTCTTCAGTGTCACATGATCCTTCAGGAATCATTCTGATATGCTAATATGCTGCTCAAGAAACATTTATTATTATTATCAATGTTGAGAAAACTTGTTTCTATCTGCTACTCGTATATACTGCTATGTGGTGACTCTTGCATCCCTTTTGAGGTACATCGCCTTTGACTTTCACAAAGAATGCAGTAAGATGAGATGGCATCGCCTCCAGATTCTCATTGATGGTGTTTCTGACATGCAAGACGAGTTTGGGTTTGTATTCATCTCTGTACCTTTCTATAGGAAAGACTGTGGTCTCTGATGCTGTCACTGATTCACTTTGATCTGGTTCTTGAACGCTGATTCTGCAGGTATTTCATGGTGAGCTCAGACGGGAAGGTGACATCCGAGCAGTCTGGAACCTTCCGCAGTAACTGTATGGACTGTCTGGACCGTACCAACGTCATTCAGAGCCTGCTGGCCAGACGCGCCCTACAGAGCCAGCTCCAGGTGACGCCACATCACAAATAGCATGTCTGACGCATCCTAACTAGGTGTGATGCAATTGAGGACATTTACGCACTAGAGAAAGCTGACTGGCTGTAATTCTGTGGATTTTCTGTCAGTTAGGCCCACTTACTTGAAACTTGATGCATCATGTTTGCTTAGGAAGTGTAAAACTCTTTAATGTGGTCATGATTGCTTGGAGACATTTAGAAATCAGCTATATAGATTAATAATGTGGTTAAATATTGATTTGTCATCACCTTCAGCTGTATTTCATTTCAGAGGATGGGTGTCCTCCACGTAGGCCAGAAAATTGAAGAACAGGCTGATTTTGAGAAGATTTATAAGAACGGTGTGTTTGTTTTGCTAGAAATTCCATTAGTAGACACAATTCTCTTGTTAGGGACTGTAAATAAAGCAAGAAACGTCATTATTTTCCTTTTCGTTTTCTCTCAGCGTGGGCAGACAATGCCAATGCTTGTGCTAAACAGTACGCAGGAACCGGAGCATTGAAAACTGACTTCACCAGGTATTCATCCCAGACTCCTTTCAGAATATGTGCAGTTGTGTGCGTCCACCGCTGTAACCTTCACCTTTGACCTCAGAACCGGGAAGAGGACTCACTGGGGATTAGTAATGGATGGCTGGAACTCAATGATCCGTTACTACAAGAACAATTTCTCAGACGGGTTCAGACAAGTGCGTATCAATTCTTGGTTTTCATGTCTTTCAATCAGACTGCATTGAATTTTAAGTAGTTGACTTTGCCCACAGGACTCCATCGATCTTTTCCTCGGAAACTATACAGTAGATGAAACCGATGGCTTGACGCCTCTGCACATGCAGAAGGACTGGAAGTTCCTCTTGGTCAGTGCTTTTCCCAAACTGCTTGTAGTAAGAGAGAATCCGAATTAAAAGAGGTCATTACTATGACGAATAAAAAAAGAGTAAAATATACTCCAAGCTGCTTCATGCAGTCTTAACATTTATAATTCAACAACACCAGCTGCTGGTTATTCCCTGCTTATTTTATATTCGTAAATCTCTGTAATTTCTTCTACAGTTTCCTGTTATTATGGTGGTGGCCTTCTCCATGTGCATCATCTGTGTCCTAATGGCTGGTAAGATCTGGCATTATAACACAATATGAAATAAAGCAATAGGGTCAATAACATGACACATTTTTGTCTATAGACCTTAGTCAGGTTAGACGCCAGATTGAATTTAAAACTGATGAAAACTAGGCTGTGAGGGATAGATTTAGAGTCTTTACAATGGCAGACAAAGGTCTAGATCTCTTTATTTTCACAACTTTCAAAAGTGTTTCATGGAGTTTTTGTCTTAACGTTTTTTGGGAAAGACATTTCATCAGCTGAACATTGAACACACTGTACGTCTCCTGACAAGAATTAAATATGGTGCTACCCTGCTTAATATCTATTTATTTATTTATTTATTTAAGAAAAAATGGAATTCATACACGCATTGATTTAAAAAAACAATGGTTATAATTTCTGAATTATATTTCACTTTGATGCAAATGTCCTGATATCATAAATAAGAACTTAAAATGTTTTTGTATTATTTACAATATATTTTTTAATGAAACTGCTTATTAATATTTGAAACACTAGTATAATCTAGTATAAGAAGCCATGTGATGCGACTAAGAAAGCCATGGGGTGCAAACAACATAAAAACATGCAAGAATAAAAAACTAAAAAGGAAGATATAATTATATCATGTCAAGGTCAAGAAGTCTCAAAATATTAGACATATTTTATTAATGCAAGGTTAGTTCAGATCCAACTCCCTAAAAACTTGATATTTATGAATTAATAAATAAGATTTTTTGAAAAAAATTAAATATACATATCTTTAAAATTAAGTACATTCACATGTATTGAATGTGTAAAGAAAATGTTACTTTTAAAAGTATTACATCACATGGTTTAATGCATGAATCATTACATTTAAATGGAACCAACATGAATATAAAAAATACATTAAGAACTTGACTTGTTTTAAACTTTTTGTAAAATATTTCTCCTTTACTTTATTTACCATTATATGTCATTGACCCACAAGAGTTGTGCGTTACAATGATTTTAATTATACAGTTCCATTACTGTTGCTTCTTTGGAAAATGTACATACAGTATTTAGTTTGTGAATAATAATGGATCTGGTACTCTCTGTCAGGTGACACTTGGACGGAGACCCTGGCATATGTGTTGTTCTGGGGAATGGCCAGTGCTCTTACGGCTGCTGTCATCGTGGTCAACGGACGGGAGTTTGTTGACGCACCGAAACTGGTCCAAAAAGAGAAGATGGATTGAATATCGAGACCTCCTTCCTTCTGTTCTCTCTGTTTACTCTTTATTTTCATCCAATACTGACCTGCTCTCCACACTGTCCTTAAACTTAAGCAAAGCAAGCATCCCTGTTTTCTGCTCCCATTGATGGAGCATATTACCATATCATTTCACATCAGTTACTACAAATTTCCTTTGAATCATGGGACATGGTGTCCAAACGTCACAAAATGTCCTTAACAATAAAACTTGCATCATAGAATTGCACATGGGTTGCACAACATCCCCAGCCTGTAAGTGCATTGTGGACATTGCGTCTTACTTTAAAGGCTGCTGCGTTGTTACTGTTTGGCAATCGATCTAAATTGACCCGTTGTGTAATTAGAGTTATTGTTTTGGCTCTAGAGCTTCTGCTTTATGATATTGGACACCAGGCGTGTGCCCATTGGCCCAGTCTATGGGTTGACAGATCAATGAAGGTCTATTGTAATTAGATTGCTACACAAGGGAACATTACATGATGTATCAGTGACTCAGCCCTTGGTTATTTCCATTTCTGTCCTTTCAAATCTGTGCTGAAATCAGCCTCATGCCTCCGTTTTATTTTCAGTTGTTCTTTGCAGTGGCAGTTTGGGTTTTAATGTGGTTTCCTTTTGTTCTGACAGCATATTTATGGGTTTGTGTTTTTCATAAATGATCAAATTAGACAGCTGTGGGACGCACTGGGGGAGAGAGTGGTATTAAGCACTGTTTCTTTGAGTTTACAGAAAAATATGAACAGCACTTTTCCTGTGTAACTACTTTATGTCTCTTCGAGGACCAATGAACACTAACAGATATGGCACACATAAAGTCACTCTTTAATGGCTCTTCAACTGCACTTCTCTCCAACGTTACCAATTCAGTGGCAGTTCATTAGACAGAAATAGACTTCTATCAGAATACCTGTCAAATTGACTCACACTTTTAATTGAATTCCCTTAAACTATACTGACAATTCAGAAGGCATTCGCTTTTAACTAAATTATTTAGACAAGTGGCTTTCAAGAACGTCATATAGCAGAAAAAATTAGGAGTGGACACTGATAAATGAATTACTTTTAGGTCTTCCTTTTGAACTCATTACTACCTTTAGAACTGAATGCTCATCGGTTTGGTTTAATGTTGACAAAGAATGTAGATTTTGATATGTGTGTTTTGTAGTCATCTGCAAATGATAATGCAAGCTGCAGTAACAGTCATATTGGACACATCTCAACAGGAGATTGCAATTGAGAGTTTCATCAAATTCATATGGGCTGTATTTGATTGATTTTCTATGTGTGCAAAGATCAAGAGAAAATGCAGTACAACTTGGAATTAAAATGTATGGATGGAAACAGAACACTGATAATTGAATCCTGTATGTTTGATGTTTACCTGTATAAATCTGATGTGTAAACTGTACATTGGGAAGCAATTAAGAGAATATATATATATATTTATATATATAGAGAGTGTGTCATTGTAATCATGTACTGTACAGTGTAGTTTACAACAACATAGCTTTAGCACTTTCTGGTTGAGTTATTGATCAATCAAAGTGATGTTACTGATCACATTCTTCCATCACAGGGCTTGATGAATATGGCTTTCATTATACCCTAAATTATGAACCGCATCGTTGTATTTCCAGGGTGCACTCGGGTTGAAGGGTGTTAAATGACATATCAATATTAATTGTGTTTTTGGACTTGACCCTGACAGTGTTTTAAATCCCGTTGAACCTTCTCTCTCGTCTTGTTTGATTAAGAGACTATATGCCTCAACATTACAGTTGCATTTCTGATTACTGTGCTCATTCAGAAGTATTCAGTACTCACCCATGAGTTCAAGGGAATAGTTTGTGAAACGTCAGCTGTCTTTAGTAGTCTATCAGTCTCGAACCTCTACCGTTCTAATGAAAACCGCATTGAGACTATTGCTCACAATCTAGGTATTGTTTGGTTTTGATCATTGAGGTGTAATTTAATACATTTTAAAAGACATTTCAACCACTGTAACTGATGGTTTCTTAATGAAATCATGTTTAATAAATTCTACCAATAAAATGCAACTTGTCCCGCTTCTTACTGATGCAAAAGCTATTAACAGGGCTGAAACACAAATGGCCAAAATTAGATCCGAGTTGGTTAAAATGGTTCTATGCTTTATGCTGATCAGCCACATTAAAAACCACTGACAGGTGAAGTGAATAACATTGATTATATCGTTACAATGGCACCTGTCAGAGGATCTCCAAAATGGCACGTCTTGAATGAATGAATGAGGCATTTATATAGCGCTTTATTGTGTATTGTTGTACACCCAAAGCGCTTTACAATCATATGAGGGGGTCCCTCCTCAACAACCAAAATGTTGTATCCCCACAAGACTTGCCGTTTTGATTAGTACCTACCAAAAGTGGTGCAAAGGACAACTTGACCCCTGTCCATCACTGAAAGTGGCTACAATGGGCATGTGAGTGTCTGAACTGGACCTTGGAGAAATGGAAGAAGGTTACCTGGGGCCTCATTTATAAAGCGTGCATACACACATATTTGATCGTAGAGTGTGCATACGCTTAAATCCAGGCCAACGTTCATATTTATAAAAACAGTCTTTGAGTGGAAAAGTGCTTATCACGTCAGGGTCTGAGCAGACATACGCACTTTTTATTGTCGGAGTATTGCAGGGTTTTTTTTCAAATTTAAGCTGTTCTTGCAGCTTGCTGTTCTAAATTATGATGATTGGTGATATTTTATATGTTAATGACATTAATAAGGATTCGTTTACAAGGCAGAGAGCTGCAACCATTCAGTTGCGCGCAAGTTCAAGATCATTTGCGATTCATTGATTTCACATCTGAAAGAGACGCGTACGCGCGATTTCTGTTCGTACTTTATTCTATGAATCGCACATACGCATATCTTAGAAATTATCGTAAGATCAAATTTAGGATGGTTTCTGCGCAACATTTTATAAATGAGCCCCCCGGTCTGATAAATCACATTTTCTTTTAGATCAGGTGGATTGCCAGGTGCATGTATGTTGTTTACATGGGAAAATGCTTGCAGCAGGATGCACTATGGGAAGAAGGCAGGCCAGCGGATGTGTGTGCAATGTTCTGCTGGGAAACCTTGGGTCCTGCATACAGAGATGGGCACAAATACATCAAAATGTATTTAAAATAAAAATACAAAATACTGTGTGTAAAAATGTATTTTAAATACAAATACAAAATACTGTGTGGGAAAATGTATTTAAATACAAATAAAGTATTTTGAAAATACACAAAATACATTTGAAATTGGCCATCCAGTGAAGTAAATATTAAGGCCTGTTTACACCAAGAACGATAATTATAAAGGTAACTATATTAGTGTATTCTAAGTATACAACGTAGTTGTGTCATCTGTCACTAAATGCTCAAGCTCTTTAAAGCAGAAATGATTCCGATTGGCTGTCAATGTTTTTTGACGCCGTGACGCTGTTGTGGTCTGCAAACACTGCTTACCCCTGGTGGAGTTTATGATTATTAAGTGCCGGCCGTTCTATCTACCGAGGGAATATACAGCCATACTGCTCGTTGCTGTATATACATCCCTCCCAGCTCCAACAACAACAACAACAGGAGTGAGGCACTAAATGATCTGTACCAGCACATCAGTGAGCAGCAGACAGCCCACCCAGATGCTTTTCTCATCTTGGCTGGGGATTTCAACCACGCAGACTTAAAGAGTGTGTTCCCAAAAATACACCAACACATAGACTTTCCAACAAGGGGAAACAACACTCTGGACTTTGTTTACACCACCCAGAGAGGAGCATGCAAGGCAATGCCCCTCCCCCACCTCGGAGCCTCAGACCACATCACTGTCATGCTAATGCCTGCATACAGACCGCTCGTTAAAGTCATCAAACCAGTACTCAAACAGATACAAGTGTGGCCGGAAGGGTCGTCAGAGGCACTTCAAGACTGTTTTGACACCACTGACTGGGATATGTTTAAGCAGGCTGCCACATACAACAACACCACAGACCTCCAAAAGTACTCAGAGACTGTCACTGCCTACATCACCAAGTGTATTGATGATGTAACGGTCACAAAGACTATCACTGTCCGGGCCAACCAGAAGCCGTGGCTGACAGGGGAGAACTACAGACTCCTGAAGGCTCGGAACGCTGCCTTCAGAGCTGGAGATGAGGAGGGCCTGAAGACAGCTAGGGCCAACCTATCCCGCGGCATCAGAGAGGCCAAGAGACAGTACTCCAGTAGGATAGCCCATCGTTTCAGCGACAGTAGAGACACTCGGAGCCTGTGGCAGGGGATACAGACCATTACGGACTATAAGCCCCCACCACAGACCTGTGACAGCACCATCCCCCTGCTGAATGAGCTGAACGCCTTCTTTGCTCGCTTTGAGGCACAAAACAGTATCACTCCACAGAAGACTCCACCTCCTCCCGGCGACCAGGTGATGACACTGTCCCCAGACAGCGTGAGGAGATCCCTCAGCAGGATCAATGCACGAAAAGCTCCGGCTCCTGACAACATTCCTGGGCGTGTACTGAGAGACTGTGCAGTGGAACTCACTGATGTCTTCACAGACATTTTCAATATCTCACTAAGTCAGGCTGCTATTCCCACATGCTTCAAAGCTACCACCATCATTCCAGTCCCGAAGAAGTCATCTCCATCGTGTTTCAATGACTACCGTCCAGTAGCACTCACTCCTATTCTCACGAAATGCTTTGAACGGCTAGTCATGCACCACATCAAGTCTGCCCCTCCCCTCCCCTCCCCTCCCCTCCCCTCCCTGGAACCCTTCCAGTTTGCATATAGGTCCAACCGCTCGACCGATGATGCCATCGCCACTGCCCTCCAGCCAGCCCTCACACATCTGGACAAAAAAGACTCATATGTCAGAATGCTGTTCAAAGACTTCAGTTCAGCATTCAACACAATCATCCCTGAACAGCTCATTCATAAATTGGTCCAGCTGGGGCTCAATACGTCGCTGTGCAACTGGCTGTTGGACTTTCTGACCGGGAGACCTCAGGCAGTACAGGTCGGCAGTAACACATCCAGCACCATCACACTGAACACAGGGCCCCTCCAAGGATGTGTGCTGAGCCCCCTCCTCTTCACTCTGCTGACCCATGATTGCACACCGTCAAACAAGTCCAACCTCTTCATTAAATTTGCGGATGACACGACTGAGGTGGGTCTCATCAGCAACAGAGATGAGACAAACTACAGGAGCGAGGTGAGCCGCCTGGCCAGGTGGTGCAGTGACAACAATCTCTCTCTGAATGTGGAGAAGACGAAGGAGATTGTTGTTGACTTCAGGAGAGTGCACACTCAGCATGCTCCCCTGACCATCAATGGTGCGACTGTGGAGAGAGTGAGCAGCACCAAGTTCCTGGGTGTACACATCACAGAGGACCTCTCCTGGACTAACAACACTGCAGCACTGGCCAAGAAAGAACAGCAGTGTCTCTACTTCCTCCGCAAACTCAGAAGAGCCAGAGCCCGGCCTCCATCATGTGCACCTTCTACAGAGGCACCATCGAGAGCATCCTGACTAGCTGCATCACTGTGTGGTATGGCGCCTGCAACGCGTCCTGCCGCAAGACCCTCCAACGGATAGTGAGAGCAGCTGAGAAGATTGTTGGTGTCTCTCTCCCCTCCCTCCAGGACATCTACAGCACCCGTCTCACCCGCAAAGCCCTCTGCATTGCAGGTGATCCCACCCGACACACAGCTTCTTCTGTGTGCTGCCATCAGGGAGGAGACTGCGGAGTCTCCAGGCCAGGACCAACAGATTGAAGGACAGCTTCATTCAACAGGCTGTCAGGAAGATGAACTCCCTCCCGACCTTGCCTCCCCCCCCACACCACACACACACACACACACACACACACACACACACACACACACAGTGACCAGCACCAGTCATTTTGTACAGCATTGGACTGACCTCATTCAACTACCTCTTCTGACAGTCTGAATAAAGACTGCTCTCTGAGCTTTTTGTCACTTTAAATAGATCGATAAGCTCTTTGCACTACACCATTTATATCTGCACTGTTGTTTATTTCACTGATTTGCACTCCATCTACCATGTGCCTTATGCTACTTTATCTATTTTTTATTATTATTATTATTATTTTCTACATGCCCTTATTTGTATATTGTAATAGTTGCATTCTATGTGTGCATGTATGTATGTGTGCATGTATGCATGTATGTATATGTATATGTAATATATATATGTATATGTATATGTATATATATATATATATATGTATATGTATGTGTATGCATGTATGTGTATGTATATACGTCACACAGACGAGAGCGCAGCATTCAAATTCAAAGACATCCGTAGCGCATTTACTTTGAAATACAATGGAATATGTATATATATATTTGATTTGTATTTATCTGTATTTTTATTTACGTTCTACTGTTAGTGTTATCTGTATGCACCAAGGGTCTGAGAGTAACGCAATTTCAATTCTCTGTATGCATGTACGGTACATGTGGCAGAATTGACAATAAAGCAGACTTTGACTTTGATTTAGGATGTACTTACACAAGGGGATCTGATCCGTGCTTGAGCATGATTGACCCCCAAAGTCCAGTTCATTTAAAGGTGGGGTATGTAATTAGTGTTTTGGTCGCGATACAGGTCAGTGGAAGTTTTTTTTTTTTTCAGTGCTGTGTTTTAGAATGATGTATTATGCGCAGAGAAGCTGCTATAAAAGACGAGAGCGCAGAGCGCAGCATTCAAATTCAAAGACATCCGTAGCGCATTTACTTTGAAATACAATGGAAAAGTACCGCAGTGGAATGAAAAATGCGTTCTGAGTGAAGGACCCAACTAAAAGGTAGCCTACTTAGCAAATACAGATGGCAGAGTATAATAAAACAAAATCTCATCAAATTCGAAACTCTGACATCCAGGAAATAACATGTCTTAGGGCAGCAGTTTTACCACAAGTACAGTAAAATACCACCACAACCACCAGAAATACTCAATTGTGTCTGTTTTACAATGAAACACAAGCTTATTGCGACCGATTCCCTGACATAACACATTCATTGCGGCTCATTTAACAGATGCATCATTTTAAGTTTAACAAATTGAACAGCATCAAACAATACAGCAAAATAATCAACTAACTACGATAATCTAGCCCTCTATTAAACATTAAAAAATTATTTAGCTTAGTCAGTAGTGCTGCATAATGCCTGCATTTAGTTGAACCGCTTGCGCCGGAAGTTTGTGTGTCAGATGTAACAATTAAAATGCGACTTTGTGAAACAGACTGTCCTAAATTTTTGCTATAGTAGCATCATATTAATGCTAGAAAGCCTATTAATTTGGAAACTGTGTTTTTTTAAATAAACCATTATATTTCATAAATAAAATCTATTTTCACACTCATCTTGCGTGAGGGGGCGACGCCTGTGTGGAGGAGAGAGCGTTCAGTGAACAGCTGAGCTGAGTGACAGAAAGAGATGGCGGATAAAAAACAAAAGCGAAAAACATCTGCGGAATGATAAGGCAAGAAGTGGGACCCGTGTAAATATCGGATCAGTTTTCCAGCGCTGGAGAGAACTCAAGGAGCGGAAGGCCTGCGATCGGACGCCAAACCGCGGTCAAATGAGCCGCCATCCGTGAACACCCGGTCAAGCCAGCCACCACCTGGATTCTGCTGCACGTCTATTTGTGGTATTACGATACGGATACACGAAGCTGCCAAAAAGCTGACGAAGACCTATATAGATTCGGGGAACTATGACGTCACTCTGTAGGCGGATCGGCTGTTAGCATGAAACTGGTTCCCTCGACAAAAAGCCAATAGGATTTTTCCATAGGCTTTTGGATTATCGCAAAAAAAAAGCTCTGTGTTCGATCATAGTTCATGAAACTTACACGTTTTGTCCATCAAGATAATCTTCACAAAAAAGTATAACTTTTAAGTATATAATAAAATAAATATTATATATAAAAATATTATTATATATTTTATAATAAAAGTATAAAATTTTGAAGCCTAAATAAAAGCGCCAGAACTGAAAAGCTAAACTTGGGCTATAAACGAACTACACCTCCACGGTCGCTCGCCTTCAACGTCACCACCACCGCGCTCCCGACAACTTTCTCAAACTTATTTTTAACATGTTCAGTGAAACGTATTTACTCTATATATGCATTTTAATCCACGCTACATGAACCGTTTCATATAAACTGGAATAAATACAAAACTAGAGCCAAAATAAAACTGAAATGAGACAGTAGTAATAAATAGTACAGTGAATAAATGAAATAATCTTAACTAAAGGACATTTAAAACCATGTATTTCTGTACATTTCGAAATAAGGTGCATTAAAAGTCAATACATCCTTGATTAATAAGAATATTTTAATTAAAAACGTATCCCCGTGTATTTAATCTTTTAAATAGCAGCAGAGTGAGCGAGTTTTTGGATATGGTAAGATTAAACTTATTTTAGTGAACAAAGTACCACATTTCAGCTATCATTTTGTTAGGGTGGGTACACAAAATGTAATTTTATCCTTGCTTCTTAGGAAATCCTCAATCTATACGCTTTCTAACAGCTTCATGTGGCCGTAAACATTTGATTTTAACGTGGCTTTAAGCATGCGTCATTAAAGTTTCACTTTCACGTGCAGCCCTAATTGGAACAGGTCACAATATATTTGCCCCCTTTCCCCCTAGTCAGATTCGAGCATTCACAAATGGATAGGCAGCATCAGTTTAGCGGTTGTGCGAAACGCAAATGTAAAAAAAAAAAAAAGAGAAAATATCAGGACACATAGCCAGGGCTCTACAGCGCGACTGAAAAGTAAGCATGCGACTATCACAAAATATTTAGGAGCACCTGTGCGACTAACCCGATCAGCATAGGCTATTTGTGTTTGCGCTGTGAGGGGAGCTTCAAATGTTTCTACTTGTGTGTTTGTGCAGCGTTGAGTAATGTATTGAATGCAATGTTAATCAGAATCCACTCACTGCTCAAAATACTTTTGTACATTTCTGAGTTATGCAAGCTCACAAATCCTCTCGTTATAACCAGAGGTGGGTAGAGTACTCAAAAACTGTACTCAAGTAAGAGTAAAAGTACTTCTAGAAATATTTACTCAAGTAAAAGTAAAAGTAATCGTCTGAATAGTTACTTGAGTAAGAGAAAAAAAGTATTTGATAAAAAAACTACTCAAGTAGTTAGTTACTAGTTACTTTGGATCATATACTGAATATAGTCTATTTTTATTTAGATATATAGATTACATTTATGTAATGTGTGTGTGTGTATACACACACACACACTGCCGTTCAAAAGATTTTTTATTATTTTTTAATGTAATTTATTTCAGTGATGCAAATCAGAATTTTCATCAGCCTTTTTCGCCAGTCTTCAGTGTCACGTAATCCTTCAGAAATCATTCCAATATGTTAATTTATTATCAATGCTGCTCTTTTTAGCTTTCTATTCATCAAAGAATCCTGAACAAAATGTCACAGGTTCCAAAAAATATTAAGCAGCAAAACTATTTCCAACACTGGTAATAAATCAATATATTAGAATGATTTCTGAAGGATCATATGACTCCGAAAACTGGAGTAACAGCTGATGAAAATTCTGATTTGCATCACTGAATTAAATTGTATTTTAAAGTAAATTAATTATGTATTATTGTTGAGAAGTTTTTGTGTCCCTAAGCTGCACCCTCAAAGCAGTGCCACACCCTTCTTAGCCTGTTCAGTTCCCTGTTAGCCCCAAGCTCCACCCACCCAATCTCAAGCCAATTAGAACAATCTCACAGACTATATTAGCTGCACCTGTGTCCACAGCTTGCCTTTTTCGTTGCATGTGTTTATACCGTGCAGAGGACTGTGAGTTTTACTTCTTTCTGTGTTTTTCCTGCGTATGCGTAATTGACCATGTAAGTGCCTTTTATTTGATGCTTAAATATTTTGTATGATTTAAGTTTGGCTTAAATGTTTATTTTCATGCTTGTTCTAGTTCCTGTTTAGGCATGTGCCCTAGTTTATTTAATGTGCGGTTGATGTAAACATTGTGGGTTGCCTTGTACCTTATTTACCACTGTTTATTGGTAAACTAAAACCTCTGTATAATCAATTTCCTTTATAGAAACC